>ML394382.1:15621-36897 GCA_005239525.1 Nicotiana knightiana
CTTGAATAGGCGAGTTGTACTTCGGGAGAAGGCTACGAGCAATATTAACCTCGTCAATCAATAAACCTGATTAGAAGATTTAGGTCGAAAACTCAACGTGATTGTTTAACAACCCATAACTCTAGAATATCAATTTACCTTGAATTCGTCTTTAAGTTAGTTGTCTATTTAATCTTTTGATTTACTATTTTAGATTAATTCTTGTTAAATATTTGTTTGAGTTTAGTTTAGTGGATAGTTAAATCACAAGTCCCTGTGGTTACGATATCTGGACTTCAATTCCTATATTACTTGTCAACCACGTACACTTGCGTGTGCACTGGGAAATCAACCAACAAGTACCCGAAGGGTTTTCACCATCAAGCCTCTCTCATTTTGTTCTTTCTCTTAACTTACCGTCGCCTTATGGTGCATGTGAAGATTTTCACCGATAAGACTCTCTCATTTTGTTTTTTTTTCTTATTCCCTTTGATTCTGTAGATGACAAGGCATTGACCGAAGTAAAAACATCATATGCTCCTGGCATGTCTAGCTCGGCACTCTCAAAGATTATCTGGGAGGTCTTTTTTGGACTGTAATGTGGCTTTTAGGCATGGTTAGAAAGAAAGGATATCATAAAGGATCAAAATAACTATGACGACGAGGTTAATTTATTTACAACTTTTGGAATCCATTCTAAAACTTTGCCCCAATTTCTAAAACAAGGGAATTTGATTTTTTTTGAGATGTAATTTCTAAGAAAAACTGCCCCTCTTGACTTCGTGAGATTATGAAATATTTTATTTGATGCGACCGAACTGTAAGGCTGCCTATGTATCTTGTGGTGACAAGAATCAGGTCGAACGTAGTTCAAAGAGATACTTTCTTTTTGTGCTATTTTTTCTCTTTTTTTTTCTTTTTTTTTCTTTATCTCTCTTTTTCTTTGAAATTTCTTTTGGGATGAACTTTCTAAAATAAACCTATGGGGACATGAACTTTTTTTTATATATATGACTCTAACTTGATTCCAAAAGAGGGGAGGTCAAGAAAATTAGCATAGGCTCAAAGGGTACCGAATGGTATAAAGTGTTTGGGTAGCTGAAAGAGGGCCTCCCAATCCCTGAAAGTGCCAAGTACAACACATGCAACTTGAAGATGAAAAAGGAAGATCATGCACAAATTCTTTTGCATCTTCGGCATTGATATCACTAATAGGCCATCCATTTTTTGTAGTGCCTTGTCAAATACAGAATTCTCGTTGGGTGATTTCTTCTTCACGATGAATACCCTCCGTCTATTTGGAGCAAATTACCTTGGCTTTATCTCGTAACTTGAGATGCACTTGAACTCAAAGTTGCTCGCTTCAAATTGTCTGGGATTCACTCTCCTTTAACGAATTCTTGTCATCCTATTAACTTCCCAAATTATCTTCCCTAATTTTACACAGTTCTGGCTTTAAAGGATCTCAAAATGTCCAAATCTTTACTTATTTTCCTCAAATGTTCATCCTCAAAACTTGTTTCATTGCTTCATGATTAAACTAGCTTTTAAGACCATACTGAGCATTACACGTGCATGTCATTTCATTAGAGTCAGCATGAAAAGAACTATAAAAGGAAAAGAGAACTAAACAAAAGCTGACTAGAAATAACTGAAAACGGGAAATTGCATTACATAGGCGGTGAAAGGGTTTGAACAACAAAACAAGCAAAATAAACTACGGTTACAACCCTGGAACAAACCAAGATAACACTAAACAAGTTACTACGACTAAAAAAACTAGGAAAAATAAAAGGATAGAAGAGTTTGAGTCACAAGACAATATCCGGATTACAACCCTGAAATAACCCAGACAACAAAAATGACAACTAAATAAACCACCAGGACTCCTCCCCAGCTAACCAAGAAGGGATCGTCTTTCCAATTACCAAGCTCGACATCTTAGTCACTGAGTTTCACATCAGTATTACCAAGACCATTACCAATTTCAATTACATTGACCTCAACAAATAGCTTTTGGGTCCTTTTTGCCGACTCGTTCTTAAGATCAACTTCTGGCACCGAGACTGATAGAGCTGAAAACTTTGCGGTAAGTGTCCCCCCAAGGAGCTCAGAAGAGTTCTCATATTCCTTTTCAACACGAATCATGCCCACCATATGCGTCTCATTATGAATAGGCAATGGACTTTTGCTAGTATCCGCTGCATCTGGATTTTGCACGATAAGGTTACCTGCATCAATAAGCTTCTGGACTGCTCTTTTCAGATTCCACCACTTTTCTATGTTGTGCCCCGGGGAATTAGAGCAATATGTGCACCTTTGAGAATAATCTAATTTCTTTGGAAGGGGTTCGAGATTTTTATCTGAATCGGCTTCAACATGTCCAATTGCCTCAGCCTTTGGAATAGACTGGCATATGATTCTCCAATTGGAGTGAAAGACTTTTCTCTTTGCTGTTGCCTTCTCATTTTGTACTCCGGCCTTGGTTGGAACCTCTTGCGGGTAAGTGGTTGATATGCGTGAGGAGGTGAGTAAGACATTTGTGGCGGCAGTGCAAGCCATTGCGGGTCTCGTGAGTGTAGAGCATATAGCAGTACATTGTGGATAGAGTACTGGGAAGGTGAGGTATGACTTTGGGGATTTTGTGGAGGAAAGTAGCATTGGGGAGGATTATCCGGAATACGAGGATATTCATGGGGTTGGTATTGAGGCTGAAAGCGTTGAGCAGGAATGGCCACTGGTTCCTATCGTTGGCGGGGCTCAGCAACATCTTTTCTATCAACCAGAGGACTGGCTCGAGCAACTTGTTCCTTCCATTTGAACCAATACTCCCTAAAACTTCCCTCGGGTTTCTTTTCCATCTGAGAAGAGAAGAGCGGTCTGGGATAATGTCTATATGGTATTAATAGATCTTCAGCCATCTACCCCGTGCATGCCACTTACTGACATCTTGACGAGTATACCACTCCAAGGCTTCCTTACTCAAACTCTCACTGAAATACGCCATCAACAATTCATCTTTCCCGCAAACACTTCTCATTTCACTGCAATAACCCCTCAGATGGACCGTTGGATCTCCACGCTCATCACACAATTTAAACTTTGGCATTTTAAACCCCGCGGGTAGGTGAACGTCAGGAAACATACACAATTCATTGTAAGACATGTCAATCTGATCTCCTGTCCCTTGCATCTTTAAGGACTGTTCTATGCCTTCTAGCTTCCTGGATATCTCATCCCGCCCTTCTTTTCCTATGGACTTCTCATTCTCAACACGAGGCTCATTCTGAGAGCTAGGATTATATGAGTTTGGGACATGGCGGGCCAAAATCTGAGGAGTAATACTGGGTATCAAGGGGTTTGAACTGGTGTTCACTGTTGGATCTATGAAAGAAAGGTTGTTGAGAAGTTGTGATAGTGGGGATAGTGTATATAACAAGAGGGCTATTTTTTGGAAAGGTAGTTGGAGGACGAACGATGGAGCTACTAGGGAGGCTAGGAAAACTATGATAAGCGGGAAAATCTGGAGAATATGGTGGATCATTTGACACTATGACCGAAGCTTGGGTAAGGGTAGCATCTAGGAAGCTAGGTGGTGGCGGGGGTAGTGCCTTCCTAGTCATCCAAGCCTGATACATGTCTGCCGTGTGTTGTCTCAACATCCTTACCTCTTCAACCAACCCAATATCTTGTTCAACTAATTGCGTGTGGGCAACAGTATCAACCAACTCAATTCCGTTGTCGTCTGCCATTGCCCTTCGACTTTGTGTTGTAGGGATGAGTTGCCTTAAGAACCACAAACTAACCACCCTTCTGCTAAATGAAGATAACAAAGAGGAACAAAATGAAGTCATCACGTTAGCATTAGGGCATTTGACATCTGATAATCTCACATTAAGTGCGATGCACTTAATTACAATTATCATACTAAGATGACTTCGAGGGTGCGAAAGTCAACTTGGCATCATCCCAATTTTACTTTTCTTGCCCTTGTCTTCTTCATTTCCTCACTTGCGCTCTTGATTTGATCATTTTCTTTTCTCGCTTTTTCATTCTGATTATCGCTCTTTTCTTTCCTCTCATTTCTCACATCCCATAACTTCATCATTTTTTTTTCTTTTTCCTTTTTGTTTCTTTTTTTTTAAATTTCAAAAACTACTCAATCGAACCCTATGTAGGTTTCCTACGTATCATGTTGTAACATGAATAAGATCTTGCGTAGTTCACGCAGATCATGAATAAAGCAAATAAACTAACACTTTTTTTGGATATGAATTTTTTATTTCTGAAAGAAAGACTTATAAAGAAGAAGGAAAATATTTTTGGATTTTAATTTTGATTTTTTTTAAAGAATTTAAAAAGAAAGACTTCCAAAGAAAGAAAAATATATGTTTTTTTGAATCTCGCTTTGTTTTCTTTTTTTTGAAATTTTGAAAGAAAAATTTCGAAAGAAGAAGGAAAATATTTTTGGATTTTTGGACTTTTATGTTAAAATTATGAAAGAAAGACTTCTAAATAAAAAGAAAATATTTTTGAATCTTGAATTTTCTTTTCAATTTTCGGAAAAAAACTTGTGAAAAAGAATGAAAATATTTATTGATTTTTAGAAGAAATTAAAAGAAAATATTTTTGAACTTTTTTTTAAAAATTGGGGTTCTCAAAGAAAGACTTTTCTAAAGATGGAAGTAAAGGAAAATATTTTTGAATTTTTGAAAATTGGGATCTCAAAGAAAGACTTTTCTATAGACGGAAGTAAAGGAAAATATTTTTAGATTTTTGAAAATTAGGGCCAGAACCGATGAGGTTTACCTAAGTATCTCACATCCGGTGAGAATCAGACCCACGTAGTTCTGCCAGTTTTGATGGAACATGGGAAACATGACTTTTGAAACAATCACTTATTTTCTCTCTCTTTTTTTTTTGAAAATTTCGGTAGAATTTTGGATTTCAAATACCTACCTCACTCATTTTTTTATTTATTTTCTTTCCCTACTCTAGAAGTCGGTCAACATGCAAGCCGAAACAAGATTATATGCAAGTAGCATGTACGATGCATCAGTATGGTCTTTTAAATTGGGCACACCTGTCCTAGACGGACCCAACCCCTGTGTTGAGTCCCCAAAGTCAAATACATGTAGTGCAAACAAAACATTTCTACTAGGGATCCATCATGAGGCTGTCTCATTCTAGGTTTGAATCCTGGGTGTATTTTTTTTGATCTAGCTTACCCGAGCAGACAACTCGAGCCGTGGGGGGAGGGGGGTGATCAGCATACCGGGAATACATAAGCTTCATCGGCTTTGCAACTTGTCCGAACCTTGTTCTAAAATTAGGATATGACTCTAACAAAAAAGAAGCCAGGCGAAGTGCACGCTTCCCAGAAGATTTAGAAGACTCAGAGAGAAGAAGGTTTCATAGCAGTTTATATACAATTCACACAATATCAAAGCGGTAAAAGAAAAATGGCATTTAGCACATTAAGTTCAAGCACGTAAGAAATCAGATAATAAACAAAAGCCAATTATAACAATTATTCTAAGCTTGAATTCTGAACCCAGAACCAGAGATTCTGGATTCTTTTTCCAGCAGAGTCGTCAGAGATATCGCACCTCATTTTTCCTTAAGGGGGATATGTGAGTTTTTAAGGTCCATTTAATGGTGGTAAATGGGTGTTATAAATGCTTAAACACAAGGAAAAAGATGGGATCTCTTTGGAGTATATTTGCTACTGCCTCCTTTATTCTCTGTAGCAGCCTCCTTGCCCATGTTCCTCTTTCACTCTCTCTATTCTGTTTCTGTCCGCCCCTCCCCCTGTTTTTTTCTAAATCCCTCCCTTCGTGCTCTATTTTTCTTGCGTGTATAATGAGTGTGTTTATAAATAGAAATATTCCACGGTGAGGTGAGGGAATCATAAGTAAAAATCTAAAATTACCCCCCATGTGCGTGAATTTTTGTGGAATAAAATGTGCATGAGAGAGAATGTGATAGTGAATGCATGTGAGTTAGTTAGGGAATGGATAAGGTAAGAATCTTTTGGCAAATGGCACAACTTGATTGGATCTTTTTTCCTTTTTTTTGTTTTCAAATTTCTTTTAAAATATAAAATGAAAATACTAGCTAAATATTTTAAAATCAAGGACATATAATTTTTTTAAATAAAACCTAATAAAAAAATTAAATAAAGTTTAAAATATGTAGATTAAACTTAAAATTTATTTACATACTAAAAAGTGTAGAAAAAAAATTAGGTACTAACACAACGAACATTTAAAGAAGAATAAAAAAAATCTTCAAGTTATCAGTTACATAGTCACGTGCCTGAGCCATACATAAAAATGTTAAAGCACTTAAACAAACTCATAGAATGAAATCAAATATATCCCAGCAATCTAACTGGTTCATTCAGTTATAGCTAAGCAAAATTTGCATTACAAAAGGTTCAAAAGTTACCTGTATTGTAGAGAATTAAAGATACATTAGTGAAAATGAACAGAAAATAGCAGCAAAAACAGCAGAAACAGCAGTGAAATAGACCCTAAACAACCCAGAACAAACCTTAGAACTTCAGCCAACTTTTAGTGAAATAAGAAGCCAAAAACAGCTTCAATATCTTTTTCTTTTCTGATGTTCTTTTCTCTCAAAAAATCACTCCAAAACTCTTAAAGTTTCAGTTGTTGGTTTTTCCTCTCCAGTTTTGTGTTTTCTTTTTAGTGTAAAAGATGTGTTTTTAGGGTGATAGATTGTCTGTGTAGCGTGTCAAATGAGTGAGAGGAGACCCCTTTAAGTAGGAAAAGC
This sequence comes from Nicotiana knightiana, assembly GCA_005239525.1. Classification (NCBI taxonomy): domain Eukaryota; kingdom Viridiplantae; phylum Streptophyta; class Magnoliopsida; order Solanales; family Solanaceae; genus Nicotiana; species Nicotiana knightiana. The sequence goes on from ML394382.1 coordinate 22,396, forward strand.
AAGCACCTTTGGACAGATTTTGGTTCACCAAAAATCTGTCCAAAAGACTTACTTTTTCTCACTAAAAACCTATCCAAGGACTTTCCAAATAGGAGAAAGGAAAATCCTATTCACTAAATTCAGACACAAGAAGAGTAGTTGTGCTCTTATCATGCTTCAAATAGTAAAAGTAACCAACTATGTACTCTATCCAATCATTCCTTTCTACACCCTCAACTTTAACATTAGCAACTAAATAACTAAAGGACTATATTTCATCACATTGAAACTGATAAAAGCCAATAGAAGACTAGTATAATTGTAAACCAATTGAATCGCTCCGATAATGAACCAAACTAACTAGCTAATTCGAACTTCAATCAAATTCATCACATGAATCAAAATTGATTAGAGTTAATATAAGTATTAAGAGAATTGTTAACAAGCACAACGAAACTGTAGTTATGAAAGAAACTGAACATATGACCAACAAAATTTAGAAAAATAAAACAGAACCTAAACTAAACTAAAGCAAATTTAACATAAACAAAAATGAGAGAAAAATGAAAAAGGATTAGGATTTCAACCTGTATTATCGGTGAAAGAGATTATCAAACTAACTAACAAAGAAGAAATGATTAACATAACTTAAACCTATAATAAAATACTAAAATCAATCACAAAAGATAGAAAAAAAGAACGGGCAGAAAGAGAATCGATATTACCTAACTTCAGACATTCAGGAAATAGCAGAGCACGGTGGCATTGGCGGTTGCTCGGTTCGAGCAAGCTTCGATTGTTTATATTCATTGAAACCAAGAACTCCGGAAAATTCGAGTCCGATTTCAATGATATCAACAACACAACCTTGGTCGAGGCCGGTTTGAAAAGAGAAACGAGAGGCAGTGGTGATTGAGGGGTGGCGGTGACGGCGGTGGATCGGTAGTAGGGTGGTCGCCAGATTTTTATTGCCGGATTTTCAGGGTGAAATTGACATCAATAGGTAGGTCTTGAAGAAATCTATCTGTTGATGTAGGTATTGTAGTGTGGGGAGATCTATAACTTCACGAATTTGAGAAAAATGGGCGGTTAAGGTTTCGGTTTTTTCTAGATTCGTGGAGTTAGGAAGGTTTTTGAAAGATTTGAGTTGGAGATATTGCAAGAGGAGGAAGAGAGGAGAAGCTGGTGAATTTTTGGGGTAGAAATGAGATGGTCGGACGGCGGCGGCGGCGGCGGTAGGCAGATGCGGTGGGAGAATAAGAGAAGAGATAGGGAGTTAGGGTTTAGGTTTTGGAGTTAATTAGAGAAAAATTTCTGATTTTTTATCTTTATATATGAAATGAAAGATTAAATTAGGGTCATTGGATTGAAGAAGATCTGATGGCTAGGATTGACCCTTGGTAACTTAACCAAAATGATGTAGTTTGATTATAAAACTACGTTATTTGAACACTAACCTGGCAGCCATTTAATTGGCATTGAAATTGCACTCTTAGCCACCTAACCATTTCATTTTTATCCCATTTCCCTTTAATCTTATCTTATTAAACTACAATCTAATTAACCTAAATACCAACCAATAAAACAAAACCTAATAAAACTCATTATCTAACAATTGAATTAATTATATGAGAAATCAATTTGATTAACTTATCAAATAATTAATCAATTAAAAGAGCACACACAAAAAAGAAAAGTATATTTTTTTGGTATTTTTATGACAAGAAATTTAAAAAATGCACAAAATGTAAGAAAAATAATTATGAAGGATAATTAACATTAACAACTTTAGGAGCATTTAAACGGAGAAAAAATTAGGTATTCACAGCTGCCCCTCATTGCTCGAGAACATGAAGAGTTTTCGTGCAAAGAAAAGTGAATGCCATGGCTAATTTTTGCTCAAATATCACTCTAATGAAAGCATATTTTTTTTAAAAGGTGACTAAACCTTGCTTCTGAGGTTGCCTACATATCCTTGTCTATAAAGGAATCAGGTCTATGTAGTTCTAAGAAAATTTGGTAGTTGGGACTACCGGTGTAACGACCCGGCCGGTCGTTCTGAGAGTTTAGCCTGTTTCCTCCATTTTTGCTTCATTGCTTGTGTGGTTCATCTCTTTTTGTTTGGCGTTGGGTTGGTTGACTTGGGTTCAGAGAGGTCATGGTGAAAAATGAGACACTTAGTCTCTTAAGTTGGCTTTATAGTCATAAAATCCAACGTAAAGATGACTATTGGGTAAACGACCTCGGAATGTGGATTTTATAGCTCGGATATCTTTGTTATGTGATTTGGAACTTAGGAATGTGTTCGAAAAGAAGTTTTGATGTCCAGTGTAGAATTAGGCTTGAATTGGCAAAAGTTAATTTTTGGCGATTTTCGGCCGATAGTGGAAAATAGGCTATTGGGGTCGGAATGGAATTCCGGAAGTTGGAATAGGTTCGTAATGTCATTTTGGATATATGTGCAAATTTTCAGGTCAATCAGATGTGTTTTGGAAGGTTTCGGCATCCTTGGTGAAATTTAGAAGTTGCAAAGTTCATAGGCTTGAATTTGGGGTGAATTTAGTGTTTTTGCGTTGTTTTTGGTGTTTTGAAGGCTTGACTAAGTTTGAATGAGGTTATGGGAATTGTTGGTATTTTTGGTTGGGGTCCTGAGGGGCTCGGGATGATTTCGGATGGCTATCGGGGAGTTTTGAAGAGTGAAAAGGTTGCTGGTGTGAAGTCTTATGATGTTTCCACACCTGCGGATGGGGAGCCGTAGGTGCGATGGTTCTTGCGTAGGTGGGGAAGAGGGGACCTGGCCAAGGAGCACAGGTGCGGACGCCTGGTCGCGCCTGCGAGCCCACAGGTGCGAGAAGAGGGCCGCAGGTGCGGAAGTCCGGACTTAAGTCATTTTCACAGGTGCGCACCCGGGACCGCAGGTGCAGGTCCGCAGATGCGAGAATAAGACCGCAAGTGCGGTCATCGCAACCCTTAGCGAATTTTGGTCATTCTTTCACCATTGTTATTCGGGTTTGAAGCTTTTGAAGGGTTTTTGAAGAGGGAAATCGATAGTTCTTCATTGAGGTAAGGATTTTGGACTTAAAAATCATTTATATGTGATTAAAGGTCTGATTATTGGCGAAAAGTAGGGAAAAACAGTGCTAAAAATAGGTAATTAGGGCTTGTGATTTAGAGACCTTAAAATGGGAATTTGAGGAGTCATTTGGACTCCGATTTCAGTGTTCTTGGTATGTACAGACTCGTGGGAGGATGAGGATTCTTGTGGTATAAATTTCATCGAGTTCCGAGATGTGGTCCCAGGGGTTGGGTTTAACCAATTTCGAGATTTTTGGGTTAATTTGGTAATTTTCGAATGGGATTCATTCCTTGCATATTATAATGATATGAATATGATTTTTGGTAGATTTGGAGCACTCAGAGGCCCAGTCTAGAGGCAAAGGCATTGAGGGCTAGGTTTTTAGCCGGTTTTGAGGTAAGTAACGTTTCCAAACATTGTTCTGAGGGTTCGAAACCCCGAACTACCTATTATGTGATTAGAATTGGTGACGCACATGCAAGTGACGGGCGTGCGGACGTGCACTGTGAGACTTCTGACCTGGTTCATCCCATGGCACCGCTTAGTGATTATTCCCTGATGATATCTGTGCTTCTATTAATGTGGTAATTTTGAACTTGTTAGAAATCATGTTAAGTATAAATGCTAGGCTTCACGCCGAAAATGCTGAGACCCGAGTGGTCGTATATTACTGTCTCATTTGTGATTTATTTAATTCCATATACTCAGTCCTGTTATAGAATATCACTTCATACCTCAGTCTCAGTATTGTTAATTATATGCATACTTATCATTATTTCGGGCTGATGGATGCATCTGTAATCCATGTGAGTGAGACTGGAGAGTAATGACTGAGTGAGGCCGAGAGCCTGTTATTGAGACAGTCATGAGATTGGACTGCACACTGGAGCGATACTTAAATCATGCCTTCGTTGGCTTGATATGGCGCTTGGGCCACTAGGGCCCATCCGGAGTCTTTACCCCCCAGTGAGCGCAATGATGATGAGGGATGGATCTTCCCTGGACATGGATCTTGTCAGAAGCTGATGTTATGTGAGGGATGGATCTTCCCTGGACATGGATATTGTCCGAGTGTTGTATTCCGGAGATGGATCTTCTCCGTGGGGCTGGACTGGCCTTTTCCTCAGTATGGAGTGTCTACGGTCACCGATTTTTATGCATATTTCGGGATGGAAATTCCCTGGGCCTAAGAGCCATATATAGTACTGGATGGACTTCTGTGGGAGAGTTGTGAGCACTATGTGCATTTTCACACTGTGACATGTTGGCATGCAGAGCATATTGAGGTATATCTAGCATATTCTGTTGTTATTTTTTGATAAACTGTGAACATGCCTATTATGTGATTAGAATTGGTGACGCACATGCAAGTGACGGGCGTGCACTGTGAGACTTCTGACCTGGTTCATCCCATGGCACCGCTTAGTGATTATTCCCTGATGATATATGTGCTTCTATTAATGTGGTAATTTTGAACTTGTTAGAAATCATGTTAAGTATAAATGCTAGGCTTCACGCCGAAAATGCTGAGACCCGAGTGGTCGTATATTACTGTCTCATTTGTGATTTATTTAATTCCATATACTCAGTCCTGTTATAGAATATTACTTCATACCTCAGTCTCAGTATTGTTAATTATATGCATACTTATCATTGTTTCGGGCTGATGGATGCATCTGTGATCCATGTGAGTGAGACTGGAAAATAATGACTGAGTGAGGCCGAGGGCCTGTTATTAAGACCGTTATGAGATTGGACTGCACACCGGAGCGATACTTAAATCATGCCTTCATTGGCTTTATATGGTGCTTGGGCCACTAGGGCCCCTCCGGAGTCTTTACCCCACATTGAGCGCAATGATGATGAGAGATGGATCTTCCCTGGACATGGATCTTGTTCGAAGCTGATTTTATGTGAGGGATGGATCTTCCCTGGACATGGATCTTGTCCGAAGATTATGTTATGTGAGGGATGGATCTTCCCTGGACATGGATATTGTCCAAGTGTTGTATTCTGAAGATGGATCTTCTCCATGGGGCTGGACTAGCCTTTTCCTCAGTACGGAGTGACTATGGTCACCGGTGTTTATGCATATTCTAGGATGGAACTTCCCTGGTCCTGAGAGCCTTATATAGTTCTGGGTTGACTTCTGTGGGAGAATTGTGAGCACTATGCTCAGAGCATATTGAGGTATATCTAGCATATTCTGTTGTTATTTTCTGATAAGCTGTGAACATGCCTAAATTTTGTACGCTGAAGATTTAATTATTGAGGGTTAGTCCATCACTACCTCTCAGCCCATAGTTTGGGTTCGTTACTTCTGAGTTGGTGTACTCACGTTACCCCCTGCACCTCGTATGCAGATCCAGGTACACCGGGACCCGGTAGTGGATACTGAGCAGCTGTCAGAGTTTCATTGGATTTCTCGAGGTAGCAGCTGGCGATCCCGACCTCGTCGTCTCTTTCTTATTCTACCTGTTGATCTTATTTTGAGACGATGTTGTCTATTTCTTCATTTCTTTATTTTATGATATAGCAGCTCATGATTGAGTGACACCAGATATAGGGTTGGGGGTTTTAAATTTTGTTTTTCAATATTGTTTTAAACTTTAGATTATTAGTATTATCAGTAGTTTTGTTTAAAATGGTAATTTTACTGGAAATTGAGATTTTCTTATATAAAATGGGCGGCTTGCCTAGTTCCACGATAGGCGCCATCACGACTCCGAAATCGGTAGTGAAAAGTTGGTATTATAGCCCTAGTTTAAATAGGTCTTACCAGTCATGAGCAGGTTTAGTAGAGTCTTGCGGATCGGTACAGAGACTTCTGTACTTATCTTCGAGAGGCTGCATAACCTTTAGGAAAAATCTCACATTCTTGAACTCTTGTCATGCGAATCCATTTCTTCGGCCAAAAATGTAACTCTTGAAATTCCTTTCACGTATTCGAATGCGCCGCGATCGCTCGGTATCAGCTGTGCGTCAACGACTTGTGACTTCCATGGATGAGATGTGATTTTAGAATGTTGATAATGGGCCAGTCTGGAGGACTTTAGGCCAGATTCCGTCTGTGGCTTGAGTGCTGAGATTTTGTTATGTGAGTACATGTATTTGGGGACTTATATGTCCGTTGAGTGTTTGACTTCTGTCTGGAGTTGGCATATGGCCTCGAGTCGTGAGTGTATGGGAAGACCTCTTATGTTGTTTTGTAACAAGTTCTATTTTACCAGTAATTGTTATATGTTGTAATTTGAGTGCAGATCGCTTGTGGAAGTTGGCATGACCATTCAAAGGTGAATGCAAGATTTGCATACGATTTGGGATGTTTAATGGTTTGAGTGATGTATGAACTTATGAAGGATTTAGTTGAATCCCACTGCGGTATTATGGCAGTGATAGCATATGGGCATTGTGGGTTATTGTTGTTTTGATCTATGGATTTGAGCCAAGTGGAGGAGTCTGCTAATGATTAGTTAGTTTCCCGGTTATGTGCTGTATTGGTTTCAGTTTGGGGATATTTGGGAGAGTATTCAGCGTCTTATGAGCTTTATATTGTATGGTCTTATGCTTGGGTCTCGTGTGCTGAGTCTAGGTTGAGAATTGCAGTATTATGACAAGGAGAATTACCAATTCGAGGGTAAGTCAGAAGGAACTTGGATAAATAGGACAACTTTGTAGTGGGTCAGATAGGCATGGTAAGGGATATGATTAGTTCTTTGGGTGCTTATGAGGCAATGAGTTTCTACATGTGTTTCCTAGCAATGATCTTGGGTGTTGGTGACCTGCGTAGCGTGGTTGAGTTAGAAGGATTCAGTTCTGACGGTTTGGTGTTGTGCTGTCACGACCCAAATTCCAACTCAGGTCGTGATGGCACCCAACACCGGAGTCGGGCGAGCCAACATCACTTTACTAGCGAGATTACTTTACTTATTTAAATATTTAAGTACTTGTCAAATTTTAGATTTAGAAATCATTTAAAGAAAACGGTCAAGTGAATGCAACTTGATTAAATGAACTCAAAATATCGTTGCCATCATATGTAGTATAACAAAATATTAGAAAACCAACCATGTGTGTCAAGACCTAGTGTCACAAGTCCACAGGCGATTAGTGGAATATACAGAGTAGACAAAATAAATATACAACCGTCTGAAAGGGGTAGACAGAAATATCAAAAGAAATAGCAGAAACTCCACAGTGCTGCTGAGGAACGCCAGAGAGAGCAGCTCACCGTGTAGTCGAATCCAGAAAGTACTCTCACGATCGCGCTCCGGGTGATAACCAGATGCACCAGCCTCAGAACCTGTACAATTAAGTACAGAAGCGTAGCATGAGTACATATAAACAAATATGTACCCAGTGAGTATCCCGTCTAAACTCGAAGAAGTAGTGACGAGGGGTAGACGTATTACTCACTAGGGTCATTAGCGGTAATATAATTAGATAGATTTAATCAGGGTTAGCAATTATGGAAAATCAAGTAGACATGGAATATCAAGTATATGAACTACCACCTACCGCAAGTGCCAAATAACAACTATAATAAAAATCCAAAGTCCCCTTTCACATAGAACAATTCATTTGATAATAATAATAAGACTCTCAGTCAAATAGATAGCATATAGTATGCCGAGGTGTACGGCCGAAGCGACGCAAAAATTAAATGTGCACTACCGAAGGGTCGAACGGCTGAAACCATAGATGCATATATTACCCTACTCGCGAATGGATCATGCGATGCAGTTGACATAATATAAGGCCACCCCACTCACGAATCATACATGCGACACGGGTGCTCGTATACATACGCAGAATCATCAGGAAATTCAGGAAATATAGAGTTCACACTTGGAAAACAAGAATCATGGAAACAACAAGATTTAATGTAACCTTCCATTTTCTCATGCTAGTTCAAGGATAATAATCGACTAAGAATACATGCAGGGATACAAGTAAGGCGTATAAGCATGCTTGTGAGTCCTAAAGACTACCCGACATAACATAGTAGTAGCTACGCACGGACTCTCGTCACCTCGTGCGTGTGTAGCCCTCGCAAATAAGGACAATTCAATCATTTATAATTACCTATGGGGACAATTCCCTCTTACAAGGTTAGAAAGGAGACTCACCTTGTGCGGAACCTACTTCTCGGACCAAGAACGCGCCCTAAACTCCAACCTCCACACCCGAGGACTCGAAACTAGTCAAATATTATATAAATACGTTAATACACACTCGAAAGTATGGAATTCTCTTACTAGCTTAGATAATTCATCATTCTTGAAGAAATCCCAAAATACGCCCCCTGGCCCACATGCTCGGATTCCGAAAGTTTTTGAAGAAAACACTCACCCATAGCCTAAGGATCATTAATATATAGTTCTGTAGGATTTCATGGTGAAAAAGTGGTGAATTTCTCTAAAGTTCATCAACCCTAGGTTTCCACTCTAACCCCTTTGATTTACACTAATTGGGTGTTAATCTACCTAAGATTGATGTGATAAACCAACATTTAAATGGAAATTACTTACCTCTTAGAAGCTAGGCCGAATACCCTCTTGAAAGATCTCAAAATCGCCTATGGTGTGGAAGAAATGGTGAAAACTGGTTAAGTCCCAAATTAAATGGGCTCACTACCTTCAGTGACCTCGCACCTGCCGCTCGAGGACCACACCTGCGGTCTCGCACCTGCGAGCCAAGGCTTGCACCTGCGGAATTTGGCAAAGGGGCTGGGGATCGCACCTACGGAGGGGTTTCCGTACCAACGGACCCGATCCTGCGGAGAAAGGTCCGCACCTGCGATCTGGGCCTTCTCCCTTATGAGTCACACCTGCGATGCCTTGACCGTAGGGGCAGTCTCGCACCTGCAGTCACACCAGACCTGGTGCACCAGAAGCTGTTGGTTTTATGCCCCGTTTGGTGTTCGGGAGGCACCTGGGCCCACCCGAGCCCCCACGCAATTATACCAACAAGTCCTAAATCATATTACAGACTCACTCGAGCTTTCAGAACACCCAAAACCACGCTAAAACTCAAAATCACTCCTCAAAACCCCTAAAATCAAACTTAAGAATTTTCAAGTTCTTGAATTCGGTTTCAATGCGTCGAACCGACCTATACTACTCGGAAAGAAACCAAATTTTGCAAGCAAGTAATAAATGACATAAGGAATTTATTCCCGATCTCGGAATTCCGTTCAGACCTCGATAATACAAAAACACGTTCCAAACCAAATTATGAACTTAAGGAAACTCTATTTTCGCTATTTGGTGTCGAAACGCTCCCGGGTAATCCAAAACCCATTCCGGACATACGCACAAGTCCAAAATCATCCTACGAAGCTACTGGAATCAGAAAAACTCGATTCCTAAGTCGTTTACTTAGAATGTTGACCGAAGTCAAACTTGGCCTTAAAAGCCAATCTTAAGGAACCAAGTGTTCCTATATCACTCTATACACTTCCGAATCCCGAACCACCCATCCCCGCAAGTCATGAATCACTGAAAGACGCTACCGGAAGTCTTATTTAGGGGAACGGGGTACGAATACACAAAACGACCGGTCGGGTCGTTACATGTGCAAATGGGATTCGAGTGGTTCCTGATGGTTTCTACCATGGTTAGAGATGTGTATTTTCTACTGGTGTGAGGAGCATGAGAGGTATAGTGATTTTGCTTCTAGATGGGATCAAATGTAAGTTCTTGGTTAGTTGGGTACGTAGTTTCTTGTGGCTCGGAAGGGGTTATGATGTTTCCATATTTATCATAGGATGGCATGGTGTATGCAGTACGTTGTGTAGAGTCAAGATTTGCATGTGTGAGTTCACAGTTCAGTTCTGGAAGGAAGGTCAAAATTCTTAGGCGGCATTGGCAGTTTCAGATGATGTAAATGATATCTATTGGTGGCTTGAAGTATTTCATGTGGACTAGCATTTCGATGGGATCACTCAGTGTAGTAGAGTTATGTAGGGGTATGACCTTTGGTATTGGATTTGTGTGTTTTGATTTTTACGATGTTTGCCAGGATTTTAGCATGATGTTGTGAGGGTAATTGTTAATGGAAGGATAGTCCTCTCGTGTGAGTATTTTATATAATTTTATTATGTTGGGATGTTGTTGTTGAGTGCACGAGTTGCACAGGTTATGGCTTCGAATTGTATTGATGTGTCATGTCATCAAAGTGGTCGTGTTAGATGAGAAGAGGTCAATGGACCTAGAATGAATATTGTCAGAATTGTCTAAAGCATAGTTGGAAGGATAAATATCGGTAGTCAACTTAGAAGTTTGCTATAATTTCTGTTTGGGAAGGGGGAGCTTCATGTCTGACTGGTTGGATGAATGGCTGTTAGTTTCTACGTGTTTCTGTCATCATCGGCAGTATATGAAAGTGTTATAGTGAGGCATTTCTTTATAAAAGGTTATGTACCGGTATTGGGTTACTGTGAGTAGCTATTGTGATTAGGAGTTATTGCTATGGGTGTTTGAGTCACGCGGTGTATTATGTGATTTCATTTAGGGTGCGTATATGGCTTGATCCAGCATGTGCAAACTTATTTAGTTTGTAGTTGTGGAATTTTGATCTCGTAAATTATTTCAAAAGTGGAAAGATTGGTTCTAAGGTTTATCGGTCAGGTCGGATTTTGAAATTTCGACTATGTTGTGCTATTGGACCTATATGGGATAGGGTGATGTGGGATCACCCCTGGGTATGTGCATGGTAAGGTTATTCAGTAGTTCGATGGCTTTTGGAACAACTCTTGGCACGTTCGAGGACGAACGTGTGTTTAAGAGGGGGAGAATGTAACGACCCAGCTGGTCGTTCTGAGAGTTTAGCCCGTATCCCCCATTTATGCTTCATTGCTTGTGTGGTTCATCCCTTTTTGTGTGGCGTTGGGTTGTTTGACTCGGGTTCAGAGTGGTCATGGTGAAAAATGAGACACTTAGTCTCTTAAGTTGTCCTTATAGTCAGAAAAGTCAACCAAAAGTTGATTATTGGGTAAACGACCTCAGAATGTGGATTTTATAGCTCAGATAGCTTTGTTAGGTGATTTGAAACTTAGGAGTGTGTTCGGAATGAAGTTTTGATGTCCCGTGTAGAATTAGGCTTGAATTTGCAAAAGTTAATTTTTGATGATTTCCGGTCGGCAGTGAAAAATAGGTTATCGGGGCCGGAATGGAATTCTGGAAGTTGGAATAGGTTCGTAATGTCATTTTGGATATGTGTGCAAATTTTCAGGTCAATCGGATTTGTTTTGGATGGTTTCGGCATCCTTGGTGAAATTTAGAAGTTGTAAAGTTCATAGGCTTGAATTTGGGGTGATTTTAGTGTTTTTGCATTTTTTTGGTGTTTTGAAGGCTTGGCTAAGTTTGAATGAGGTTATGGGAATTGTTGGTATTTTTGGTTAGGGTCCCGAGGGTCTCGTGATGATTTCGGATGGCCATCGAGGAGTTTTGAAGAGTGAAAAGTTTGCTGGTGTGAAGTCTTCTGATGTTTCCGCACCTGCGGATGGGGAGCCGCAGGTGCGATGGCCGCAAGTGCGATGGTTCTTGTGCAGGTGTGGAAGAGGGGGACCTGACCAAGGAGTGCAGGTGCGGACGCTTGGTCGCACCGGCGAGCCCGCAGGTGCGAGAAGAGGGCCGTATGTGCGGAATTCTGGACTTAAGTCATTTTTGCAGGTGCGCACCTAGGACCGCAGGTGCGGTCATCGCTGGGCAGAACCTATAAAAAGAAACTTTAGCGAATTTTTGTCATTCTTTCACCATTCTTATTCGGTTATGAAGCTTTTGAAATGTTTTTGAAGAGGGAAATCGATAGTTCTCATTGGGGTAAGGATTTTGGACTTAAAAAATCGTTTATATGTGATTAAAGGTATGATTAATGGCAAAAATTGGGGAAAAGCAATGCTAAAAATAGGTAATTAGGGCTTGTGATTTAGGGACCTTAAAATGGGAATTTGAGGGGTCATTTGGACTCCGATTTCAGTGTTCTTGGTATGTATAGACTCGTGGGAGGATGAGGATTCTTGTGGTATAAATTTCATCGAGTTCCGAGACGTGGGCTCTAGGGTCGGGTTTGGCCAATTTCGAGATTTTTGGGTTAATTTGGTAATTTTTGAATTGGTTTCATTCCTTGGCATATTATATTGATATGAATCTGATTTTTTGAAGATTTGGAGCACTCAGAGGTCCTGACTAGAGGCAAAGGCATTGAGGGCTAAGTTTTTAGCGGGTTTTGAGGTAAGTAACGTTTCCAAACTTGGTTCTGAGGGTTCGAGACCCCGAACTACCTGTTATGTGATTAGAATTTGTGACGCACATTTTGATCACGCTCAACTATGTCTAATAAAAGAATAAACGGGCGTTGCAAATATTATCCGGGGTATTATTCCCAGAGTCGATCCCACAGGGAATTTACGTATCAATCAAGTCTTTAGAATACGCAACTTTTACTCAATCAATTCTCTCAAGACTTTTTAGTATAAATTGGTGATGTTTAACTAATTCTACTGACAATAATAATAACTAACAATTACTAACAATGTGTTGTAAACAATTATGATAAAGGTCTAAGGTTATGGTTTTCCCCCGTTGGTGAACTTACTTCTCGGATACTTCATATAGCTTGATTAGTTGTCTCTATCAATCATGAACACTCTATCTACCATAAATCTCTCTCAAGTAATTATGATAATTACTAGACACACTCTCTCAAGTTACGCTAGCTAGATTGCATTACAGTTCACTTTAGATTGCACCCGAGGTATCGTTATCTCTAATCCAACCTCTAAACCCTCGGTTATGACTTTTGCCTATACTCCGGGAGTGATGTTGTTCAAACAACTACCTAAATATGCACTCTCTCTCAAGTAGATACATAATAAATAGGAACAGCTAATTGAGGGCCCTTCAATCAACTACAACAAGAACGTAGTTGAACAAATAGAGATTAATCAACCAATCAAAACTATATTAATATCACAATAAGTTTATCCCCAACGGGTTCCACCAAAACCCTAGATTAAAGAAATTAGCTAAACATATTCAAAAGAATCAATTCTAAAATAACTTGCATGATTGTGTTTTTGCTTTGCTGAGTAGTAATCCACAGGTTTTTCTTCACTTTGATGATTTCTCTCTTTGAATCCCCTTCAAGTTGTGTTTTTGGGGTCTATTTATATGTTTGGGATAAACCCTAAACGTGTAGGAGACTTCTATTCCAACCGGGAAACACTTAAACTCTTCAAAAACTCGAATTTAGCCAGAACAGGGGCCTGGCGTTTGGGCTCTGGCGCCTGGATAACACCAGGCTAAGGAGTTTGGGTTCTAACGCCTGGATAACGCCAGGCAGGGTCAGGCGTTTGGGCTCTAACGCCTGGCTAACGCCAGGCAGGGTCAGGTGTTTGGGCTCTGGCGCCCGGCTATAGCCCAATGCACTACTCCTCGCCTCTTGAGCGTATTTTCGATGTATTTGCATCCATTTAGCTCGGTTTCCATCTCCAATTCACCTACACATGAAATAGACTCCATTATGCACATAAAAAGTGTATTTTTATCATTAACGCACATAAAATGTAGGGCATATAACATGTTAAACCATGAATTCTAGCCTCGCATCAATACCCCACACTTAAACATTTGCTCGTCCTCGAGCAATCAAACTACACTCATGTACACAACTTATTAAGCAAATCTCTTAACACGTTATACCAAGAATATTTAAAACAGTTCAAGCACAAAGGTGTGACATCCTCGCCTCAATAATCGACTCACAAATACCATGCTTTATTCACAATTCACTAACTACTCTAACTTAGAGGTCAACAACATTACCTTTCCTTCGTGAATCATGTGCCCTCACCAAATCAAAGAGCTAGTTCCTCACACAATAAAATTTAAGAACATTTAGGAACTCAAGATAGAAAGAATTCACTCGCTCTCAGAATTAATATTCATATGCCACACAAGATGCACCATAGGCTTGCCCGTAGTGTACTACTCTACTAATCGAGCTCATTCAGTCTAGGATCAAGTAGGACTTTATTTGGTTGTAATGTAGGCTGCGGGACGGGTAGGATATATTTAGATACAAGAGTGACTACACCTCCCTAAGCACATTAATACACATACTTTCGCTTTTCAACCTCACACTTATATTAAACCAACTCCACCTTCACATCAATGTTAATACCCCATACTTCTTTAAGCACAATTACATTAAGAGTCACTACATAAATTCTTCTTTCACAACAATACAACTATTTATTTTCTATATATTATTTATTTATTATTTTTTTCTCAAGTGACTCTTACTTTTTCAAACAGTGCACCTTTCTCCGTATTTCAATTTTTTTCCCCTCAAAAACTAACCTACCACCCCACACTTTAACTTTTCCATATTTCATCACTTTTTCAGTGCTTACGAGAGGTGACAAGGTTCAAATATATGAT
>ML394382.1:45542-71327 GCA_005239525.1 Nicotiana knightiana
GTCCCCCAACGGGTTCCACCAAAACCCTAGATTAAGAAAGTTAGCTACTCATATTCATAAATATCAAATCTAAAATAACTTGCATAATTGAATTACAGAGTAATGAACTATGGAGATAAAAATCAGTGTTTTTGCTTTGCTGAGTAGTAATCCACAGGTTTTTCTTCACTTTGATGATTTTCTCTCTTCGAATCCCCTTCAAGTTGTGTTTTTGGGGTCTATTTATATGTTTGGGATAAACCCTAAACGTGTAGGAGACTTCTATTCCAACCGGGAGACACTTAAACTCTTCAAAAACTCGAATTTAGCCGCAACAGGGGCCTGGCGTTTGGGCTCTGGCGCCTAGATAACGCCAGGCTAAGGCAGGCATTTGGGTTCTAACGCCTGGCTAACGCCAGGCAGGATCAAGCGTTTGGGCTCTGGCTCCTGGCTAATGCCAGGCAGGGTCAGGCGTTTGGGCTCTGGCGCCCGACTATAGCCCAGTGCACTACTCCTCGCCTCTTGAGCGTATTTTCTATGTATTTGCATCCCTTTAGCTCGGCTTCCATCTCCAATTCACCTACACATGAAATAGACTCTATTATGCACATAAAAAGTGTATTTTTATCATTAACGCACATAAAATGTAGGGCATATAACATGTTAAACCATGAATTCTAGCCTCGCATCAATACCCCANTGTGATTATTTTATGATGATATCTATGCTTCTATTAATGTGGTAATTCTGAACATGTTAGAAATCATGTTAAGTATAAATGCTAGGCTTCACACCAAAAATACTGAGACCCGAGTGGTCATATATTACTGTCTCATTTGTGATTTACTTGATTCCATATAATTAGTCCTGTTATAGCATATCATTTCATACCTCAGTCTCAGTATTTTTAATTATATGCATACTTATCATTGTTTTGGGCTGATGGATGTATCTGTGATCCATGTGAGTGAGATTGGAGAGTAATGACTGAGTGAGGCCGAGAGCCTGTTATTGAGACAGTCATGAGATTGGACTGCACACCGGAGCGATACTTAAATCATGCCTTCGTTGGCTTGATATGGCGCTTGGGCCACTAGGGCCCCTCCGGAGTCTTTACCCCCAGTGAGCGCAATGATGATGAGGGATGGATCTTCCCTGGACATGGATCTTGTCAGAAGCTGATGTTATGTGAGGGATGGATCTTCCCTGGACATGGATATTGTCCGAGTGTTGTATTCCAGAGATGGATCTTCTCCGTGGGGCTGGACTGGCCTTTTCCTCAGTACGGAGTGTCTACGGTCACCGGTTTTTATGCATATTCCGGGATGGAAATTCCCTGGGCCTGAGAGCCATATATAGTACTGGATGGACTTCTGTGGGAGAGTTGTGAGCACTATGTGCATTTTCACACTGTGACATGTTGGCATGCAGAGCATATTGAGGTATATCTAGCATATTCTGTTGTTATTTTTTGATAAACTGTGAACATGCCTAAATTTTGTATGCTGAGGATTTAATTATTGAGGTTTAGTCTATCACTACCTCTCAGCCCATAGTTTGGGTTTGTTACTTCTGAGTTGGTGTACTCACGTTACCCCCTACACCTCGTGTGCAGATCCAGGTACATCGGGACCCGGTAGTGGATACTGAGCAGCTGTTAGAGTTTCATTTGAGTTGTCGATGTAGCAGTTGGCGATCGTGACCTCATCATCTATTTCTTATTCTTCCTGTTGCTCTTATTTTGAGACGATGTTGTCTATTTATTTATTTCTTTATTTTATGATATAACAACTCATGACTGAGTGGCACCGGATTTGAGGTTGGAGGTTTTAAATTTTGTTTTTCAAATATTGTTTTAAACTTCAGATTATTAGTATTATCAGTAATTTCGTTTAAAATTGTACTTTTACTGGAAATTGATATTTGCTTAGATAAAATGGGCGGCTTGCCTGGTTCCACGACAAGCACCATCACAACTCCGAAATCGGGTCGTGACAACCGGACACTGAGTTAAGGTTGTTACTACTGTTGTTGTTACTTGCTACTGTTATTGTTACTTGTTACATACATCAAAAGAAAAAGGAAAGAGAATTACATATGTCTGCAAACTAAAAAGTTACAAAATTCCTATCTATGTGTCTTCTAGAGTCAAATCTTGATTCTTGACCTGCTAGCTTGTGTTGACCTTAGATTGGATCTTGACTCTCTTTGACTAAAATATTATGACTCAATCTCTGTTGCTTGCTTTCCTGATCCGAAATTGAGAAGATGAATCTTGAGAAGCTGGGTTGCTGACACATCATCAAAGTTAACTCCAACTATCCTATGATCGAAAGACTTCATTCTTCTGATGGGAATTGAAACTGTAAGCTTTATAATAAAAATTTTGCTTTATGGCGGGGCCTGTAAAAGACATCAAAGACGAAAAAAATGAACAAAATTTTCTGCCCCAGTTTGGCGCTGAGAAAAATTTTGTGAGTTATTGAAGAATCCGAATCGAGTGTGCTTCTCTTAGATGTAGAACTGATAAAACTTAGACTACGAGGGGCATTTCCCATGGGTAGCATTAGAATGACTGCAAGATTCAAGGAATCGATCTAGGAATTTCGTCTCCTAGGATTTGTGGTTTAGATTAGGAAATGTGTCTCCTACTGGAATGACTCAAACTAGGAAGTGCATCTCCTACGAGTTGGGTTGAAAGACTTGGACTAGGAAGTGCATCTCCTCGGATCAATGGTTCTGATTAGGAAGTGCGTGTCCCATTGGAATGACTCAAACTAGGAAGTGCGTCTCTCATTGGAATGACTCAAACTAGGAAGTGCGTCTCCTACAAATGAGGTTGAAGGGTTTGGACTAGGAAGTGCGTCTCCTAGGATTAATGGTTCATATTAGGAAGTGAATTTCCTATTAAAATGGCTCAAACTAGGAAGTGTGTCTCCTACGAATAAGTCTGAATGGATTGGGCTAGGAAGTGCGTCTCCTAGGATTAATGGTTCCGGTTAGGAAGTGCATCTCCTATTGGAATAACTCAAACTAGGAAGTGTGTCTCCTACGAGTGAGGTTTAAAGATTTGGAGGGAATGTAACCAGGGATTGGAGCCCTGTATCACTAAGAAAGAATGTAACTAGGGGTTGGCACCCTGTATCACTAAGAGGGAATATAATCAAGGGTTGGTGCCCTGTATTAGTGAGAAGGAATGTAACAAGGGGTTGGCACCCTGTATTATTGAGATAGAATATGGCCAGAGATTGGCACCCTGTATCACTGAGAGAATGTAACAAAGGGATGGCCCCTTGTTTCACTTAGAGAGAAAGTAACCAGGGGATAGGATACCTTGTATGAAAATGGAACCTCATTAAAGAATGTTGTACCTTATATTGGAAAATAAAGCTAGGGATTGGTGTACCCTATAAGAACATGAGACTAGGGAGCGGTGGGCCCTATATAAAAAATAATTAAGTGGCTAATGATGTAATTATGAGCATGCCTAGAAAGAAAAAATAGAGACTTTGAAGAACTTACCTTTAGTGACATTTGTACTTTTAGAACTTCACTTCTATGCTATTTTGTTTCCTACTTCAAACAAAGAAAGATTTGTGAGTTTAATAGTGGTGATCGGTTTGTGGCCTTGAATGCCCTGAGCAGTTTGAATCTACAGCCACCTTGTTGTTTGAGAAACGGTTTGCCAGTAGTGGTACCAAAAGGCTTGGACGCTCTGTACAGTGTTCCGAAAACTTTGGCTTTCTAATGTCTCCCCTGACTGTTTCGTACCCGGATGTCTAAGGTGTTGTTGATCCTTGTCTACGAAGCAAGTCATTGCTTTGACGATCTTTCCTCTAAACATCAAACTTGATTATCTTTCGCCTGATATCAGTTTCGTGTCTGTGGTGCTATTAGCTTTTCCCTTAATGCAAGTATTGTTTAGCAACCTTTATGATTTCTTTGGAACAACTTGTTCGGCTTATCGGAGGAAATCACAGTTGGATTTGTGCCTTTGTCAATGTCATGTATGCCTCACATCCTTTGTTTTGCACTTCTGGAAAATAATGAACAATTTTGTGGCCCTTTCTTTATTGGCTTCTAGGAAAATAGACCAATAAAGTTTTCGCTTTGGAACTTCCATTTGCATGAACCCTCAGATCTTTTTAACCTCAACAACTTATTATGCATGTTGCTTCCTGGGTATGTCCTTTTTGATATGCTGAGATTGAACTCACTTTGTACAATTGGAAAGCTGGTAACAGATTTTGAAATGATTTCTCGGTTGTTTTAACAAAAACTAACTCAAAATAAAAATGCAACTGGAAAAAATGATGCAATGTTTAAGTGAGAGGGAATAATATTTAAATGTAAATGCCACTTTACGGGGAAAGAAATAAAGAAAAGGCTCCTTTGAATATGGTAGCCAACTTAATGATCATGACATGTATTTTAGACTGAGCGGCTGAATATATCCAAATAATCTATCATTTCTTCTTGTTGTTCCATTTCGTCTTTGAAGTTGGCCTCTTTGTGCCAATCATTTGCATCACGACTCACCTTCGACTAGTAGTGCCCCGAAAGGTTTTCACCAACCAGACTCTCTCATTTATTTATCTCTACTTACCACCTCCTTACAGTGCCCATGAGGGTTTTCACCAATAAGACTCTCTCATTTTCTTTCATTATCTTCTTTTTTTTTTTTGCCTTTTTTGTGCGAACAGCTTTTCATTGTTCCATGTTATGTGGCAATTGTTTGTTATTGTGTGCTTCCCTTGGCATTCTTAAATACTAATTGGAAGGTCTTTATTTGAAAGGCTTTTGTAAAGGGATAGAAAGAAAAGGTCATATTAAGGCTCAAAATAAACTCAAGATGATAGGGTTGAATATTTAAAACTCTTGGAATCGATCTTCATAAAACATAAAAAAAAGTCTGCCCCAGTTTCAGATACTGGGGAATTTTATTTTTGATTTTGTTAGACTGAACCCTAGTGTAGAGCTGCCTATGTATCCTTTAAAGGAATCAAGTCAAACATAGTTCAAACTAACACGAAAGATTTCTTTATTATTTTTCTTTTCATTTTTCATTTTCTTTTCTCTTTTCCTTTTCTTTCCTTTTTTTAATAATCAAATTTTCCTAGCTCCCATTTTCCGGTGGCATGGATCTTCGATTTATTTATTTGTTTATTTTGAATCTATAATCGATTCCAAAAGAGGGGGGTCAAAGAAAAATGAAACAGGC
Source organism: Nicotiana knightiana (assembly GCA_005239525.1). Classification (NCBI taxonomy): domain Eukaryota; kingdom Viridiplantae; phylum Streptophyta; class Magnoliopsida; order Solanales; family Solanaceae; genus Nicotiana; species Nicotiana knightiana. Next base: position 50,743 of record ML394382.1, read on the forward strand.
TCAAAAAGGGTGACGAAGGGTATAAAGTATTTAGGTAGCAGAAAAATAGCCTCCCAACTCAAGAATGACAAGCATACTATCTCTTCTCAGGTTCGGTATTGATGGACATGACTGTCTTCTTGGTTTTGCCTTGATGTGAAATGATGCACTTGAGTACCAACTAATCCATTTTAAATTCCCTCGAATGCACCTTCTTTGGAGATTCGGGTCATCTTCCCTGATATTATTAGATTATGGCAGGCCGTGGCCAAAACCCTTTCACTGATTAGTCCAACCAAACCTTAAAACTTTTAATTATCCTTAAGCTAGTATTCATGATAGGTTTGGGATAAACAACTTTAACCTCTACGAATATGACTGTTTCTGTTCCATGTGATCTTGACATGGGATTATCATCAAAGTTTTCAACCTCTTAATTGTCCTCCACGTGTTTTTCCTCAATTCAATTCAATATTGGACAAGCTTTCTAGCCGAAAACTCCACATGCATGTCATGTACTAATATTGTCATGAAAAGAAATATATATGCAAGAAGAACTAAACACAATGGATTAAAATGACACAAAGAAAAAAGTTGTATTTCATTGATTAAAGGATAGAGAGTTTGATGACAGGACAAACAAACAACATCTAGATCACAACCTCGAAATAATCCAGATGATAGAAACTATGAAAAAATAAGTTACCAAGACTTCTTCTTGGCAAGGAAGGGAGTTACTTTCCAATTATCAAGCTCAACACCTTGGCTATGAATTTGCACACCAGCATCAAACAGGACCTTTAACAATTTTGATTGCCTTCCATTCAGTGGACATGTTCTTGACATTTTTCACCAAACCGTCACCCTATTTTTTATCATTGTAAATCATCCGAACATTGTGTGCTTTGTCATGACGTTTAGGGTGCCATTATCTTGGACCACGAGTGTGATGACCCAAGGAGTCATTCTATGAATTTAGACTCCGTTCTAGGCTTATTAGTTATAAAAAGATTAATTTTAAATACCTCAATTTGCATGCGCAGTCCGGGCGTAAAATCGAAAATTTTTTATGTGAAAATGTGAGAAATAGTGATTTCTAGAGTTAAAATTTGATTATAGTCGACTTTGGTCAACATTTTGAGTAAACGGACTCGGATCTGTGTTCCGATGATCCCGGGAGGTCCGAAGTAAAATATGGGACTTGAGCGTATGCCAGTAAATGAATTTCGAGGCCCCAAGCCTTAGAAATCAATTTTTGAAAGAAATTATTTTGCTGAATTATTACTGAAATAAAGAAAAGAATTAATGTTTGAAACCATTGGTATCGGACCCGTATTTTAGTTTCGGAGCCCGGTACAGATTTGTTATAGTATTTAAATGCTAACTGTGAAATTTGGTGAAAATCAGAGTTTATTTAACGTGATTTGGACGTCCGGTTGAGAAATAATGAACTTTAAGTGTTCTTGAGAAAAATAATGAGTTTTGAGGATTAATTCATAGTTCTACATGTTATTTTCATGATTTGATCGCACGAGCAAGTCCGTATGATATTTTTAGACTTGCGTGCATATTTGGCTTAAAACCCCGAGGGCTCGGGTGATTTTCGGATAGGGCACAAGAAGTTTAAACATGTAAAATGCTGCTGTAAAATTCTGTTATGGTGCACAATAATATTTTCTGCTATTCGATCACATAGTAACTACCGCGACCGCATAGAGTAAATTCTGGGGTTTCACCAATTGTGCTATGCGAATGCACTGGGTTAAATTGGGCCTGGGGGAGGTGAGCCCAAATACCCTATGCGAATGCAACCCCCCTCCCTCCGCCACGCAATCACCAAGGCCAATAAGGCCTGACCTTATGCGAACGCGGGCAGGCCCATGCGAACTCATAGAAGGCCTTCCCAACTATATAAATACACTTTTAAACACGGACAAAATCCTTTTTCTTCATAATTTTCGAACCTCACAGCCCTAAGGACGAATTTCTTCACCAAAGTTCATTATGGTTAGATTCGAGTGTATTGGAGGTGAATTCAAGAGGAAAAGCTAAAATTGAGCCGTGAGTGGCCTGCGAATTTGAGGTAACTATTTGGTTTAATCTTGACTTGAGGGAATAGAAATCCCCAACCTAATTGTTATGTGAAAATGCATGTGTGAGGTGTATAGGTGAGCTGACGAGTATTTATGTACCACCAAATTGTCTGCTTACATGATCCCTTCCCCGTTTCCAATCTAATTGCTTCATGTTTTTAATTGTTTCATGTTCATTGTTGTCTTCTATTATTACTTGACTTGTTATATTGTTGTAAGCCTTGTTGCAATCCTGTTTGGGAAAGTATTAGTTATTTTCCTTGGTTTTATTATGGTACAATAAGACCGAGTGGGTTGACATTATTTTTACGACGTGTAAATAAATAAATAAATAAATAAATAAATATATATATATATATATATATATATTTATTTATTTATTTATTTATTTATTTACACGTCGTAAAAATAATGTCAACCCACTCGGTCTTATTGTACCATAATAAAACCAAGGAAAATAACTAATACTTTCCCAAACAGGATTGCAACAAGGCTTACAACAATATAACAAGTCAAGTAATAATAGAAGACAACAATGAACATGAAACAATTAAAAACATGAAGCAATTAGATTGGAAACGGGGAAGGGATCATGTAAGCAGACAATTTGGTGGTACATAAATACTCGTCAGCTCACCTATACACCTCACACATGCATTTTCACATAACAATTAGGTTGGGGATTTCTATTCCCTCAAGTCAAGATTAAACCAAATAGTTACCTCAAATTCGCAGGCCACTCACGGCTCAATTTTAGCTTTTCCTCTTGAATTCACCTCCAATACACTCGAATCTAACCATAATGAACTTTGGTGAAGAAATTCGTCCTTAGGGCTGTGAGGTTCGAAAATTATGAAGAAAAAGGATTTTGTCCGTGTTTAAAAGTGTATTTATATAGTTGGGAAGGCCTTCTATGAGTTCGCATGGGCCTGCCCGCGTTCGCATAAGGTCAGGCCTTATTGGCCTTGGTGATTGCGNGGGACAGGGGAAATAAATATATATATGACTGTGATAAGGGTGGACAGGGGAAATATATATATGACTGTGACAAGGGTGGACATGGAGAATATAAATATATGACAGTGATGAGGGAGGATAATTATGCTTTACTGATCTTCTTACAAAGATTTGAAAATTTATTGTTTTATCCTATTGTTTCCCATATCCTGCACATTTGGTTATTTTTAAATTAAAGTTTGGAAATATGGAAACCTGTGTGAAATTTTGGTGACAGCTGAGGCTTGGAATAGGCGACTGAGTTATTTTAATTATTGTTTTAGTTTATATTTTCTTGTTTGCGTAGAATTATTTTATTGCGTTATTATATATATGTATGGTCACATGTTAAACTTTCCCCGCCTTCGCCTCGTCACTACTTCATCGAGGTTAGGCTCGACACTTACTCAGTACATGGGGTCGGTTGTACTGAAACTACACCAGTAGAGATTCTTAGTAGCCACTATTCATTATCCGGAGACACGAGGTATATCTGCCGGCGTTTGCAGATCCCGAAAGTCTTCTCCTAGTTCGTAGAGGCTGTTTTATAATTTTCCTAAAACAATTATATTATTTCTTTCACCCCATTAATTGTAGTACTCTTTAGTAGTTCGTGAATTGTGACACCAGACCCTAGGGTAGTCTTAGAGTTATTTATATAATTAGTTCGTGGCTAGGTCTATTTATTTGTTTATTATTTTATAGTTGGAATTATTCTTTGAAAACCATTAGATTAAGTTTACTTTAAATTTATTTTATTATGTTTAAATGGATAATCAAAGGAAAATAGCTAATCGAACTCTAATTGGCTTGCCTAGCAAGTGTGGTGTTAAACGCCATCACAATCCCTAAGGTTGGGAATTTGGGCCGTGACACTGAGCATCCCTTCTTGAATCATCATTTCTATTTCCTTTTCCAAAGCCCGACAATTCTCAGTGCTATGACCCTGGACATTAGAATGGTAAGCACTGCACAGCAGGGTTAAAACCTTTTGCATATGGATCTAGAACATACCCTTGAAGCAGCTCAATCATGCCACAACGTTTCAATCTTTCAAACAAACTTGTAAAGGATTCTACGATTGGCGTGAATGTGCCTCTGCTTATGTTCCCTTTCATAATCTTATTTTGGACGAGCGTTGTAGAGTGACTGAGAGTTCTGATGTCGTAGATGATGGTATGTTAAAGTTGGGGCCCGCATATGTTGGATATTGGATGGTTTGGCATAAGACTGAGTTGCATATTGTGGAGAAACTGGGTATCGTGGATCCGGGGGTTGAGATGCTCCCTTTTGGCCTCTTTTTGCCCGTGATGTCATCATGGCCTCCTCATCTTTCTTCTTTTGGTTAACACGGTTGTTCATCATATTCTTGATTTCTTTGGTGGCTTCTTTGAGAGCCGCTTAACTTATAATTCGGCCAGTATTGAGGCCATTCTCGACCATTTCTCCTATCTTGATTGCATCAGCAAAAGGTCTGCCCATTGCAGCCACATATTTTGAAAATAATCAGGATCCTGAGCTTGAAGGGACAGTGATTAACTCATGGTCATCCATGGGTGGTTTAACTCTAGATGCTTGCTCTCTCCACCTAACGGTATATTCCCTGGAGCTTTCAGTCGGCTTTTTCTTCATATTGGACAGAAATTGCGATCTGGCGCAATATCAATGTTATACAGAAATTGTTTAATGAAGGTCTGGGCTATGTCATCCCAAACACGCCAGTGAGAGATATCTTGGTAAATGAACCATTCATAGGCTACCCCTACCAGACTCTCCCCAAAATAAGCCATCAACACCTCTTATTTTCCTCCTGCACTCCTCAGCTGGTTGCAGTACCTTTTCAAGTGGGCGATAGGGTCGCCGTGTCCATCATATTTCTCAAATTTTGGTGTCTTGAAACCTGGGGGTAAATGGATGTGAGGAAACATGCACAGATCACTAAATGAGACACTTTTGTGACCACCTAGTCCTTGTACGTTCTTTATGTTCTGCTCAAGGCTTTTCATTTTCCTGACCATCTCATCTGGCTCTCTTGTCTTTAAAGCCTTTTCATTTTTTGCAGGTAGTTCATACTGTGGGGTCTGATTGTGTGGAGCCGAAACCTTAAAAGCCATATCTGGAGAGTAGTGTTGTCCATCATAAGCATGAGATATTGACTCGATGTTTGGCCTCGTCACAGGAGGTGGTGGCGAAATTGTATACACAGGCACACCATACACGACGAGAGATGTGTTCCTAAATGGTGCAGCAGAAGTCTGCACATTAGAGGTACCCGGGTCGGCATGTAAGCTGTAGTTTGGCACATACCCTGGTGGTAGAATCTGATCGCTCCTGGCAGGAAGCGGTGATTGAGTAGCCTGGGGTATGGTGGAAGTTTTCTCTGAGGGACCCTGAGGCGGAGGCTGACTAGAGACCCAAGCCTGATACACACCAGTAAGTTGATGTTTCAATCTTCTTACTTCCTCCGACTCTTGCTCAACCAATTGACCCTGAGGGTCGTCCCTGACCAACTCGATTTCATCATTGTTAGCCATCATTGCCTTCCCCTTAGATCTGGTAAAATAGTGATGTGTTGCTAGTTTCACCACAAACCGACCACCTTAAGCTTACTATCTAAGAGGCAACAAACGTGTTAGGATTAAGCATTTTACAAATACGAATCACACGTAAATATGCTATGTTCCTAACATTATCACCATCTCTAACATATTTTAGGAAGGCTTCATGTTTCATTCCGGATTATAAGGTCGTTGCTTATTGACGCTCTTATTTATTCCTCTCTTTTTTTCGCATTTTTTTTACACCTCGCCTTATTTTAGAGCTGTTGAAAATATTTCGATCGAACCTTTTAGGGGTTTCCTACGTATCATGTCTCCGCATGAATCAAATCATTACATAGTTTAGGGGATAAGGAATAAAGTAAATAAACTAACTCTTTTTATTTTACTCATATACAAATCAGAGCACGAAAGCTCCTAACAAGGAAAATATTTTTGGATTCTTTTTTGGAAATTGTTGAAAGAAAGAATTTTTATTTTATTTTTGGATTTCTAATTTTTTTTAAAAAAACTTCTAAAAAAGAAAGAAATATTTTTGGGATTTTGAATTTTGCTGTTGAATTTCCAAAAAAAAAACTTTGGATTCTGATTTTTCTTTTTAACTTCCGAAAGAAAAACTTCTGAAGAGGAACAAAAATATTTTGCAAGTTCAAATTTTTCTTTTTCTTTTTTCTTTTTAATTTCTGGATTTGATGTATGAAAGATTAAAGGAAAATATTTTTGGATTTTTGAAAATTGGGGCTCAAAGAAAGACTTTTCTAAAGAAGAAAGTAAAGGAAAAATATTTTTGGATCTTTTTTTTTTTTGACAATTGTGGGCCGGAACCGATGAGGTTTGCCTACGTATCTCACATCCGGTGAGAATCAGACCTGCGTAGTTCGGTCACAAAATTTCCAATGAAACTATATTTTCTCTTTTTATTTTCATTTTATGAAAATTAATCATGGCAACCAAATTCACCAGAACACTTTGGGCTTTTTTTTTATAATTTTAAAAAGAGCGAACATTTGTAGAAAATTGGGAGCATTTTTTTTCTATTTTTCTCTGCTCAGTCAACTAATCAACCCTAAAGCTGGTCAACACGCAAGCCTCCCAAATAAAGTAACATGTAGCACATAAATGAACATGATGGTCTCAAAGAAGATACATGTCTTATACGGACCCGGCCCCTGTGGCGAGTTTCACTAAGTCAAATGCACGTAATGCACATAAAGATAACCTACTAGGGATATCTGGCATGAGTTTTGTCTTCTAGGGTTAAAATCCCGGTGAAGAAGGTATATAGACTGGCTTACTCGAGCGGACAACTCGAGCCGAGGAGGTTCAGTGTACCGGTAGCATTGCTTTCCGGCTTAACTAGTGGTGCTCAAGCCTAAAGTATGTGTGACTAAAATCCTTCTCTGGGTGATAAGAACCTCGGATATCTCAAAGAAAGTGGGCTATGTCAAGCAAATGGCCAACTTTTAATTTCAAGAAGATTCAGATGGGGGTGCGTGAGAAGACAGTTTATATGTACAGTTCAACAATATCAAAGTCGTAAAAAGCGAACAAATAGCATATTAGGCACAAATAAATCACAATATATACAAAATTAATGAAGCCAAATAACAAGTCAACATGTACAAGCTCGAATTCTAAAATTCGTTAGAGTTGTCACACCCCTTTTCTACCCCCGAAATATATGTATGTTATGGATTGTGGGTTAAAGAGTTTTTCCTATTAAAGTGATAAATTTGAGTAGGGATTATTTTATTTACAGAGTCGCCACTTGGAATTTATTTTAAGGTGTTCCAAGTCACCTTTTATTTGAATCCCTATTCAAAGGAAGAGTTGACTCTATTTTTATCGGTCCGTGAAAACAAAGTTCGGGTAAGGAATTCTGTTGACCGGGGAGAAGGTGTACGAGATTCCCGAATTCTCGTGGTTCTAGCACGGTCGCTTTATTGACTTAAACTCCGCTTGAATTAATTTTGGACAAACTGTGATTTAAATGATTTTTATATTGCACCTATCTGCTTTTATTTCTGGATTATTCGAAAAATTAAAGAAAATTTTGAATAATAAGATGTCGTAACCACACTACGCAAGAGAATGCGTGATCGAGATGAAATTTATTAATTTTATCATAACAGCGCTACACAAGATAGTTATGACAAGGATTATTAGTACATTATTACTTTTGAAAAAGTTATTACACTTGAAGAGATTAATTTTTGAAATTTATCAAAAGTTATTATCACATTACGCAAGAGAATTTGCGATTATGAGAAATAATTAAATTATAAATTAACTAAAACTATTGGATAAGGTATGAGATTATTTGATTAATTTATTGAATGTTAAACATCACGCTACACAAGCGATTCCGTGAGGTTAAAGCGTGCCTCATATATATATATATTTCACTTTATTGGATCTTGTTGGAAGAAAACTGATTTTCATCCATTGGGCCAGGTAATGGTTATCTTAAAAATAGGCCGGCTGAAATACTCATATGTTATTACACAATATATGAGCTTTATTAGCCAATGAACTGCTGAGGTTTATTTGGCTCAATTCTTTCTTTTTATGTTGATTTTTAGTAACACGAAACCAATTATTTTGAGGCATGCATTTGGGTTAGGTAATAAAAAATGATTCACATTTCTACAATTTTAATAGATAACTAATACTTACTATTAAACTAAAGAAGAACGGTATATAATAACTAAATAAATAATAAAGAAAAACACAAACGAGCAGTCAACAAAAAAACCTAAATAATGATAATTTAAGACTAATAATATAAGATCTCCTTTTACTTAACAACTTGTTACTGCCCGAATCAAACAACCTAAACTCATTTGTTAAAAGAGAAAATACATATTCACTTGCTAAGATTATATACTTGACTAACCTATCAAAGTTAGTTAAAATTAGAGACCAAAATAGCTTATTCCAACACCGAAAGTCGAACTTAATGAACTATTTTTAAATCTATCAATCTTCAATCACTCCTCTTTTTATAACATGTTCACTCTAACCAATTTAACTTGAACAATGATTACCAATTTTCGTTTAGCTCTAGTATATGGACAGTGATGGCATGAGCCTCATGAGCCTCTTAGAAACATAAAAGTAGTATATGTTTATATACTTGTCACGACCCAAAATCACACGCGGGTCATGATGGCGCCCAACACCGGGGTCAGGCAAGCCAACAGTTGCTTACTAGTGAAGTTTACCTTATTAACATTCCAACCCCACATGTTTTCCAAAGTTTTACATTTAACTCTTTTAAAATAGAACCAGAAGCATTTATTTAAATATATACATGCAAAATGAGCGTCATCCAATACATATATACATATATACAATCCCAAATAGAACATACTAAGTGTGTTCCCGTAACTAGTATCACAAGTCAATAGGCGACTAGTAGAATATACAAAAGATGATACAAAAGGTACTGCTGTCTGAAAGGATATAGACAGAAGTAAACAAAAGACAACTCCATAGCATAGCTGGGAATCGCCAAGGGAGGCAGCTCCCCGTGGAGTTAGGTCCGGAATATGTCAAGCTCCGGTCGGATAACTAGAAACGCCAACCCCAGAACCTGTACAGTTAAGTACAGAAGTGCAGCATGAGTACATAAATATTTATATGTACCCAGTGAGTATCCCGCCTAACCTCGAAGAGGTAGTGACGAGAAGTTGACATGACGCTCACTAAGGTCCAACAATATAATTCAACAGAATGTAATAGAAACAGTAGGCATGTAGGGCAGGGAAGCAACAAGTATACAAATATGTAAGATACTGAAATCCAGGAAGAACACTGAGGATAAATAAAACAATTACCACTTTACTTTTTCCCAAATATCTGTCAGATCAATTTCATGAAATTTAGTAATAAATAAAGCATACGCATGCAGGGTGAGGACAACCATCCGGAGTCACAGGATAGTCACGCTCGTGCACTGCCGAAGGATCGATCGGCCCGTCCCAAAAGTGCACCTCACAAGCTCTCTATGCACTGCCGAAGGATCTATCGGCCCGTCCCAAAAGTGCATCTCTCAACCTCTCTACGCACTGCCGAAGGATCGATCCGCCCGTCCCAAAAGTGCGTCTCTCAATCTCTCCATGCACTACCGAGGGATCGACCGACCCGTCCCAAAAGTGCATCTCTCAATCTCTTTGCGCACTGCCGAAGGATCGATCGGCCCATCCCAAAAGTGCGTCTCTCAATAGAGTGGGGGAAAATCACACTCCACTCGCGGAATACAATTTGCGAAGCGATCACATGCACATACATTATTCCTTTTTAACAGAGAATGCCTTTCCATAATCAAACTTCTTACAAGTTTTTCTCAAATTTTATAACTTCAGGAATGTAAACAATATGAAATGTAAATTCAGCACGCATATAGTTGATATCAATAAACACACGAGGCATGATGTGAGCCTTGCTACCCGGACATAATAGAAATAATCGCTACGTACGGACTCTCGTCACTTTCTACGTGCATAGCCCCCCACAAATGATCACATATAGCATTTAAATCACCTAGGGGGACAATTTCCCCTTACAAGGGTAGAAAGGAGACTCACCTCGTGACGAAACCACCCCTCGGATCAAGGATGCGCCCGAATCCCCGAAATCTACCCTCGACGGCTCGCAACTAGACAAAATATAGTGTAATTACATCAACTCATGAACAAAGAAGAAGAGTTAACCTATTAACCCAAAATTCGCCATTCTTGAAGAATTTCCAAATTTCAACCCCGAGCTCGCATGTTCGAATATCGAGAATTAATGAAGGGGTCGCTCACTCGTAGCCTAAGGGTCATTATTACGCAACTTTTCTGGACTGCATGGCAAACATCGGGTGATTTATCAAATTCTTAAGAGCCCTAACTTGTACTACCCAAATTCTTGATTTTTGATGTTTTCGAAATAAATTCTAGTTGAATTCCATGTAAAATTTACAAAAATAGAGAGGAATTACTCACCTTAGCACTACATAGGTCGTGGAGGGTGCTGCTCAACCTTGAAGGCTCTCTAATGGAGTTTTTTGTTGAAGAAGAATGAAGAAAACCCATTTTTTTTAACATTTATATAGGTCTGCCTACAGGTGTTTCCGCACCTGCGGTCCCGTACCGGCGAGAAAATAATCGCACCTGCAGAAAATGGTGAAGGGGCTGGGGATCGCACCAGCGGAGGGGTTTCCCCACCAGCGGACCCGCCCCTGCGGAAATGGTTCCGCACCTACGAAGGCTGGGGGCCCCCCTGGGTTTCCGCACTTGCAAGTATGGGACCGTAGGAGCGGTCCCGCACCTGCGGCTGGGCAACCCCTCCTGTGGTCACACCAGCAACAGCTGCACCAACAGTTGGTTTAGCTGGTTTTTGGCCTCGTTATGTGCCCGGGAGGCACCTGGGCTCACCCGAGCCCTAATCCAAATATACCAACGATTCCCAAATCATAATACGGACTCACTCAAGCCTTCGGAACACCCAAAATAACGCTAAAACTCAAAATCACACCCCCAAACCCAAGAACCAAACTTAGAAATTTTCAGTTTTCTAGACTTCGCTCACAACGCGCCGAACCGACCTATACAACTCAGAATGACCTCAAATTCTACAGGCAAGTCATAATTAACATAAAAAAACTATTCCCTATCTCGAAATTCCGTTCAAACCTCGATAACACAAAAACACACCCCAAACCAAAATATGAACTTAAGGAACTTCTTATTTCAATATTGGGATCCAAAATGCCCCCGGGTCGTCAGAAACCCAATTCGAACATACGCCAAGTCCAAAATCATCACAGGAAGCTACCGGAATCGACGAAACTCGATTCCGAGGTCGCTTACCCAAAAGATTGACCGAAGTCAAACTTGGCCTTAAAGGCCAACCTTAAGGAACCAATTGTTCCTATTGCACTCTAAACACCTCCGAATCCCGGGCCACCAGTCCCCGCAAGTCATAAATCACAAAAAGCCGCTATAGGAAGCTTCATTTAGGGGAACAAGGTCCGATAACAAAAAACGACCGGTCGGGTCGTTACAATACCCCTCCTTTTCAAGAATTAGATAAAGTAATCATGTTAAAACCATAATGGCTAGCTTATGATTTTTTTCATGATCAATAAGGATTAATAAAGTTCTTCAACTAACATTTAAAGAAGAATAATAATAAAAAACTTCAAGTTATCAGTTATATAGTCACGAGCCTGAGCCATACATAAAAATGTTAAATCACTTAAACAAACTCATAGAATGAAATCAAATATATCCCAGCAATCTAACTGGTTCAAATCTTTAATTATTGCTAAGCAAAATTTTCATTACAAAAGGTTCAAAAGTTACCTGTATTGTAGAGAATCAAAGATACATCAGTAAAACAAACAGAAAACAGCAACAAAAATAGCAGAAACAATAGTGAAACAGACCCAGAACAACCCAGAACAAACCTTAGAACTTCAGCCAACTTTTAGTGAAATAAGAACCCACAAAAAACTTCAATATCTTTTTCCTTTTTGATGTTTTTTTCTCTCAAAAAATCACTCCAAAACTCTTAAAGTTTCAGCTGTTGGTTTTTCCTCTCCAGTTTTGTGTTTTCTTTTAGTGTAAAAGATGTGTCTTTAAGGTGATGGAGTGTCTGTGTAGTGTGTCAAATGAGTGAGAGGAGACCTCTTTAAGCAGGAAAAGCAAGCACCTTTGGAATGATTTTCGTTTACCAAAAATCTATCCAAAAGACTTACTGTAATGACCCCACCGGTCGTTTTGAGCTCTAGCGCGTCGTTTAGCAGTTTGAGGTCATGAGTAGCTTTATTTCAAGTATTATTAGGTGTGGTCGGAACTGAATTTCAGGAAGTTTGGAGTCAATTTAGGAAGAAAATTCTCAATTTAGAAGCCTTAAGTCAGAAGAATCAACTAAGATTGGATTTTTGAGTACACGACCTCCAAATTAGGATTTGAAGGTTCCAACAGGTTCGTATGATGATTTTGGACTTGGACATATGTCTGGATCTAGCTTTGGATAACCCGGGAGCATTTCGGCGCATATTATGGAAGATAGCATTTTAGAAGAATTTCATAAATTTGGGTTGTAAGGCAATTCAGTGTTATAGATGTCCGTTTGGGATTCCGAGTCTGGGAATAGCTTCGTATGGTGATTCTAGAGTTGGGAGTTGATGTTTAGCTTAAAGTGTATAGATTTCTATGTATATCACCTCATATTTTACTTTTGTTTCGTGAGTTTTAGATGTTAAATGTGATGATTTATACTAATTTGAATTGTTTTTATGTTTAGGAATGATTCGGGATCAATTGGGGGCGAAACGGGCAAAATTAGAGCCAAAACAGATGAAATCGGGATTTTTCAATTTTGGGCGCCATAGGCAGGGCTGGGCGCCACCTGTGGCATTGGAGGCAGAAATTTTATGAAGGGCAGCGCCCTGGTGGGCACCCGACGCTAGCCAGGGCACCGGTGACGTGAGTTTTTCCTATTTTTCCCGGGACATAGTTATTTCGTCCCTAACCCTACCCAACACGTATAAAAGCAAGTCTAAGCTTATTTTTGAGGGATTCATGCCACTTTGGAGAGAATATACACACCGGATCATTAGGAAGCGAAGGATTATCAGTTTTCTTCATCTTTTTCTAGTATTTACAATTAATTCAACAGTTATGCAATAATTTGATTTTAGCATGAGTGGCTAAACAACCATTGTTCTGGGGTTGTGATTTAGCCATGAATATTGTTATTCTACATTAGTTTAACCTTGATTATAGTTCACCCAATATATGGTTGTTTCTTCAATTCTGTGTTTAATTGCTTAATTGTCTGGCTAGCAGTTAGGTTCTATATACTATCTATGCTATGCTTGGGAGAGCCGTGTATAGATTAGAGAAGAATTGAAGAGACCGCGATCTTAACCCTTTATGGGAGTAGATTTGTTGTTAGGATAGGAATATACCTAGTCACCGTGCTTAATTAAACATCATAATCTTAGTGCGTTCTGATAAATTAATTTTATAGGAATATAGGCGTTAATCTATTGAGAATAGGCGATTAGTGCTTTGGGAGAAGGATATAAGAGCATTTATTAATTAATTAGCAACCATGAGTGAATTATATGAAAGGGAGAGTTAATTAGAATGCAATACGAGTGGTGAATTGATCACAACCCTGGAATATTTGTCTTTACTGAATACACAACAATATTCTCGTTACTTGATAATTAGTTATTTCGTAGAATCGTAGTATAAAATAGTTACATTCCTGGATTTTATTTTGGCTTGATTAAATAATAATTATAGTGAATTAGTGAGTAGTTTAAACAAGTCTCTGTTGTTCGATATTCGATTTATCATTATATTACTTGTACGACCACGTATACTTGCGTGTGCGTTTGGGACCAACAAGTTTTTGGCGACGTTGCCGAGGACTTGAATATAGACTACTTTCTAGTTTTCTCTTTAATTGTCTATTTTGTCCAGTCTAACGTTACTTGATTATTACTCTAATCTCAGGAACAAGTTTATTGAATGCGTAGGGTCAGAATCCAGGACAGACTTGATGGCTTTGACCCCGAACCTGAGAGAACATTTCATAGGAGGTTGAGAGAAGCAAAGGATACAGACAATATTCAAGATCTCATTCAAATTCCTGTGAACATGGCAGAGGACCAACACATGGCCGTTCAGGAGGTAGCAATGCCCATTATTGCTAATGTTACCTCCAGCATCGTGAAGCCCAGAATCACTAGGCAATTTGAGTTGAAACAGAGCATGATCCAGTTACTTCATGCAAACAGGCAATTTATGGGTCTTCCAAACGAGGATCCTCAACAGCATATTCTGAACTTCTTGGAGATTAGTGATACTTATATCACTAACGGGGTCACACCAGATTATGTGAGGCTCACGCTTTTTCCATTCTCTCTGTTGGGAGAAGAAAAGCGATGGCTAAAGGCAGAAACAACTAATTCCATTACAAAATGGAGCGATTTGGCGAGAAAATTTCTGGCAAAGTTCTTCCCTTCAGGCAAGACTGCAAAGATCAGAAGTGAGATAGTCTCCTTTAAGCAGAAAGCAGGCGAATCTTTATATTCAGCATGGGAAAGGTTCAAGGGGCTACTCAGAGACTGTCCTCATCACAATCAGATAAACGAAGTGTTAGTTCACACTTTCATTGAGGGGCTCCATCCCCCCCAAAAAAATTATGGTAGATGCCACAACTGGAGGTCAGGTATTGGAGAAGAATTATGATGAAATATTTGCATTATTGAATAAATTCTCCAAAATCAATCCAGACTGGCAAGGTGAGATGGGAAGGAATGTGGTTCAAAAGTCACCAGGGGTTCTTGAACTAGATGTTGTCTCAGCATTGTCAGCTCAGATCTCTACATTGACTAACCAAGTCAATCAGATGACCTTGATCATTAACAAGAAACAGTCTCAACCACTGCAACAGGCCCAACCAGTGCAAAAGATTCAGGTATTTTGTGAAGTTTGTGGAGAGGTTCACATGAGCAATCTACGCCCAGCAAATCTAGAGTCTGTATATTTTGTGGGTAATGTAAATCGAGCCAAACAAATCAGTATTGGGACACTTAAAATCCCAACTGGAGGAATCACCCAAATTTCTCTTGGGGTGGAAATCAAGGCAATTAGAATCAATATCGGCCTCAAGCACCTCAACTACAATACAGACCACCTCAGGCTGAACAACAAGCTAGCCTTGAAGAGATTATGAAGAGAATGATGAACTACCAACTTGCTTTCAATTAGAAAATAATGGTTGATCACCAGGCCCAAGCAGCAACAATGAGAAATTTGGAACGCCAATTTGGACAACTTGCTAGTGCCCAAAATACCAGACCAGTAGGAGCTCTTCCTAGTGATACTGAGCCCAATCCTAAGGCTAAAGTCAATGCAATTGACTTGCGAAATGGAAGAATACTAGAAGAAGCTCCAAAGACAAAGAAGAATACAGCTCATCCTGAAGGAGAATTAGTTCCCAATCCAGGGGAATGAGAAAGATGATAAAGGACCCGAGCCAGTAATTGAAACAAGGACACCACCTCTGTTTCCAAAAAGACTGCAGAAGCAAAAAGATGATGCTAAGTACAAGAAATTCCTAGATATGTTGAGCCAAGTGAGTGTGAATTTGCCTTTGGTGGAAATTTTTGCAAGAAGTGCCTAAGTATGCAAGGTATCCCAAAGAGATTATGGAAAATAAACGAAGACATGCAGAGTTCGAAACAATTGCACTTACTGAAGAGTATAGTGCCAAGGTTCAGAGCAAACTTCCTCCTAAGTTGAAGGATCTTGGGAGTTTTACAATTCCTTTGTCTCTTGGAAAACAAGAAGTTGGTAGAGCCTTGTATGATTTAGGGGCTAGTATAAATTTGATGCCCTCTTCTTTGTTCAATAAACTCGGATTGGGGGTGCTTAGACCCACTACTGTCACGACCCAAAAATCCCTAAGTTTGTGATGGCGCCGGACATCCATGTCAGGCAAGCCAACTAACTAATTATTGAAATATCTTTCCGGTTTTAAATTTTATGAAAACATTTCCTTTCACTTAATTACATATTAACCAAATAAAAGTCTGTTAATTGAAAATAATGGTTTAAAGATTACATTTAAGCAATTATATCCCAACACATATCCTAGAATCCGGTGTCACAAGTGCATGAGCAATTTTTAAGAATTTATACAATCATTACAAAGCATGTCCGAAATACAACTAGACAAGGAAATTTAAAATGAAATAATTACAGTATGAAGGTGACTCTGTCATCTGCAGATCGCCTCCAGATGATGCAGCTCGCCTAAGTCTCCGAATCCTCCACATTTCTAGGAAATTATCTGTGCAATAAAAATGCACATCAAGTGTAGCACGAGCACAAAAAAAACATGCACTCAGTAAGTCGCCCGCCTAACCTCAGAGAGGTAGTGATGAGAGGTAAATTTAGACACTTACCAGGGTCCGACAATATAATATATGACAGAATATGATGAAATACAGTAGACATGTAAGAGAGTGAGCAGCGAGTACGTATCGAGTATAGAAATCCAGGTAACGACCGAGAATAAACAACAAAGTACACTTTCCTTTTATTTTCCAAATATCTTAAGTAAACAATTGCCTCTTTATTTTCTCCCAAATATCTTATCACAAAAAAAATCATATAGAAAAATTTAACAGTTTAACATGCGCATACGAGATAAGAACAACCGGCCTGAGCCGTCATAATAATCACTCTGTGCACTGCCGAGGATCGAACGGCCCGTACCAAAAGTGCATCTCTCAATATAATAATCCTCTCTGTGCATTGCCGAGGATCGATGGCCCATCCCAAAAGTGCACCTCTCAATATAATAATCATACCTATGCACTACCGAGGATCGAACGACCAGTACCAAAAGTGCATTCTAAATCCGTTGTGGCGTATGGCCGCTCCCATGAGAGTAGAGGAAATAACACTCCGCTCGCAGAATGTAAATTGCGAAGCAGTCACATGCAGACGTGCACAATCAAGAATCCACCCCGAATACGTCAGGAACACAAATACTCAAGTAAATGACCGATTTCTCTTTTAAAAACAACAAATAACATTTAAAACTTTTTTCGAAATTCACTTGCCGAGTTTTATATAACGTTTAATAACACAACCTTATTCGGAAATACAATTGTCCGCGAAGGAAATAAATTCTCTTTTTAGATGATTTAGAAAATAAACTCTAATCTTCCTTAGTCATTAAATTACAAGTTCGATTATATTAGCAGTCTAACATCATAGACAATATCATAGGTACGACGGGTAAGGCATGCTAGTGGGTCCTAGACTACCCGGACATGGCATAGTACAAGCTACACACGGACTCCCGTCACCTGGTGCGTACGTAGCCCCCGAAGAAAATAGCACATGCTTAATTAATTCACCTAGGGGGACAATTCCCCTTCACAAAGTTAGAAAGGAGACTTACCTCGCTCCGAAATTCCCACACCGGCTTCCAAGCCCCGCCGATGACTCCAACGGACGCACAACGCTATGAAACTACCACATAATGGCAAAGAAATGAAAATTTATCCTAATAGTCACAAAAAATTCAGATTATATACTTTCCCAACCCTGCTTGGAGAAATGACCAAAATGCCCTCGGGCCCATGTGTCCGAAAATCTAAAATTTCTCGAAAATAAATTCTACCCATAACTTTACTAACTCAAATATACAATTTGTTACAATTTTCATGCTCAAGTTCATGGTAAAAATCCATAATTCCAAGTTCTAGGTCTTCCCCAAAAATCCCAAATTTATACAAATTTTCCATGCCTAAATCCATGTAAGATCACATATTTAACTCAAAAATAGGAAGAAATCACTTACCTTGTGTTTCTTGGTGAAAATCCCTCCCTGAGCTCTCCAAAATCATCCAAGCCAAATAAAAGAAATGAGCCAAAATTCGTGTTTAAAACAATCTGCCCATGCTTCATCGAGTTGTACCTTGCGCTTGTGCTGTGCAGGTTGTACATCCTATTATAATTTTCCTTTGTTAAACGCCTTCTGTTAAAACACACATAACTCTTTGTAGAAATATCCAAAAAACAAAACCCAATCCGGACATACGCCCAAGTTCGAAATCATCATACGAACCTGCTGGAACCTTTAGATCCTGATTCCGAGGTCGTTTACTCAAAATTCTAATCTTAGTCAATTCTTCCAACTTAAGGCTTCTGAAATGAGAATCTTCTTTCCAAATCAATTCTAAACTTCGTGAAATTCAATTCCGACCACGCCCACAGGTCATAATACCTGAAATGAAGTTGCTCACTACTTCAAACCGTTGAAGGACGCGCTAGAGCTCAAAACGAACGGTCGGGTCGTTACATTCGCCCCCACTTAAACCAACGTTCGTCCTCGAACGTGCTAAGAACTGCTCTGGAGTTATCTGAAATCACCGTTTAACACCTCAAGCACCTGCTTGTGCTACCATAACCCAGTTGAGCACAATTGCTTGATCAAATCTGAAGATTTCTTCTTTATCCATATAATAAGCTCAGAATTCATTCAAACACCTGAATTTCTCTGCCAGGATCAGTTCCAACATATAAACACCGTATCAACTACCACACGATATACTAGAACATGACCGCATAACTCATCATCTGACCACAATGACGCTCCCCGAACCTTAATAGCCAAGGTCCGCGAATCTGATGCTCCCAATGCACCTCATAACAAATATACATATAGCCTGCTATAATGCTGACGATACCACCACAACGGAGGAAATGTGCAGAAATTCATACTCAACTGCAGAGTTAACAAATCCTTGAATACCTCATCGCACTGATCCCTGATCAGATAATCTCGTCTCACCCAGAATGAACTGCTCAGACAGCAAATCACCCCAAACATGGCCAACAGCCTCACATGATACCACATCGCGCCAATAGACCATAAATTGAACATGATAATGAGAAACGACCCAGGACAGAACTATTCGGCTCGCACAACTAATTTGAATTCTTACCAGGAAATAGGAAATAAAACACAAGAAAATAAATACATATTAACCCTTCTCATCATCACACTGTTGCGGCGTGCAACCCGATCCAAATAACATACCCATGGCGGCATGCCACCCGATCCCATCATAAAAATCACATAAGGAAATATACACGGAGCTAAATCGCTCACTGTTACAAATTACTGAATATCGATCACAAGCACGCTAAGTGCATAATACCATCCTAGGGAGACTGATAGAGCCGTATGAAACAAATCTCAAGCACAACTGAGGTGCGACATATATATACACTCTGGATCTCAAGAGCTATCCTGCTCATATAACATCATCACTACGCGGGACCTCAACACATAAGAAATTATCAAGCCGTTTCACAACTCGCACGACACAATCACAATAACACATGAATTTGACGAAGACGGAACAACACCCGCTGTTCTAATATCTTTCCATGAAAAGCGCTCTATTGAAAGGAACATGCCTGGCTCATACGGAGACCATAATCATATTTAAATCCATCCACAAGCATCGAGCCACCTCGCTTGCACCAAACCAGGCTATTAGCTTTTGCCTGGGTCCATGTTAACCCACTTTCTCTCATAATACACGAGAACAACCATCATCACCGGGACTAACACCCCATAATCCATAATTAACTGAACCAAATGCCCTCCAGGCGTAAATTCTCAATTAAGAAATATTGCACTTCTTTATACTCAGTCCAAATCTGAAATCCATCAAGTGACTACATGTCACACTTTATACAATCTTTTTGCGGTCATGCTTCCACGACCTTCCACACAAGGAAACAAGTATGCCCATCAATAACACCGACCACACTAAGGCCGCAAAACACATCAAGAACCCATGACCATGGTACAAAGCCTCTTTCACCGAATATCAATCTCAGGTGACACTGAAGATAACACCAGCTTACTCTGAACTTTCAAATCACTTTGTCTTGCTCTTCCGAGCTCATGACATCCTTATAAACATCTGACCTCAATCTCGATTCTTACTCCCAGTTACATACTGCTTCCCGTACCTAACATACCAACATGAGGTAGCGCAAGAATTCCGTCATAACTTCCGAACCACCAATAGGGTGAACACTTCATCATATAGAAACTTTTACTTGACTCAATTCAAGAGTACCATCTCAACACATGAGTGAATTCCCATTATCACCAAATCATGCAAATCCTTAAGTAGTAGTCTATACCACCATAACCCTTCTGGGGTCTACCTACACCTGACAGGCCGTAGCACTCAAATGCTCCCACATGAGATCCGTTACGACGGCCGACAAGCCCCGCACACACACCGACACAAACCACATGCATAACTAAATCACATCAAAGAAACCGATCACTGCTGCAATGTGCCCTTAACGCCGCATTCTTAACTTTTGAACTCACTAGGACC
>MDKJ01102389.1:0-20312 GCA_005239525.1 Nicotiana knightiana
ATGTACTCATGCTGCACTTCTGTACTTAATTGTACAGGTTCTGAGGCTAGTGCTTCTGGTTATTCGACCGAAGCTTAACGTATATTCTGGACCTGACTCCACGGTGAGCTGCCTCCCTTGGCGATTCTCAGCAGTGCTATGGAGTTATCTTTTGTTCATTTCTGTCTACTTCTCTCAGACAGCAGTACAGTTTGTATAATCTTTTGTATATCCTACTAGTTTGCATGTTGACTTGTGACACTAGTTCCTGGTACGCACATAATAGACTCTTTATTTTGGGACTGTATATATTGGATCATTAGCATTGTGGCTGTAATTACTTAAGTTGATTAATGTTTCCGCTTTTATTTAAATGATCTAAGCTTAAAACTTTGGGAATATGTGGGGTTGGTATGTCAAATAAGGATAATCTCACTAGTAAACAACTGTTGACTTGCCTGACTCTGGTGTTGGGCGTCATCACGACCGGTGTTGGATTTTGGGTCGTGACACTACCACTCTAAACAAATATAATCTCAAATTGCAAAGTGTAGTAAAGGAATCTAGTATGTAAGAGACAACTCAAATAGTACAGTTATAGAATGACGTGAACCTAAGTCTACTTGGATAATAACATGAATATAGTTATGTACGGACTCACGTCACCTTGTGCGTACGTAGCCCCCACAACTAGTAACTATCTATTACAACACCTAGGGGTAATTTTCCCCGTACAGAGTTAGACATGAGACTTACCTCGCTCCGAAGTTCCATAATCTGTTGCTCCAAAACTAGTCAATCAATATGCAAATCCATAAATATATACTTTAATGCTCATAATAAATCAATTTATAGCAATTTTCACTCCGCTTGAAAAGTCGATAAAGTCAACCCTCGGGCCCACGTGCCCGGATTCCAAAACTTTTTGACGATGAACATTACATATAACATTGCTAACTCAAATATATAATTTATTCCAAATTTCATGCTCAAATTCGTGGCCAAAATCAAAAAATAAAAAATTCTAGGTTTTCCTACAAAATCCCATATTTCTACAAATTTTCATGTTTAAATCCATATATAAATCTTGTATGTAACTCGCAATACACGGGAATCACTTAACTTAACATAGATGAAGAAAATCCCTCCTTGACGCTCTCCAAAATCGCCCCAACCAAGTGAAAAATGAGAGAGGAAGAGCCAAATCCCGCTCTTAAAACGATTCTGCCCAGCGATGTTTTCGCACCTGGGAGAAAGTAGCCGCACCTGTGGCGTCGCTTCTGCGACCTACCGCTTCTGTGAAAATCACCCAAAAATGATACCTCACACTTGTGGAAACATTCCCCGCTTCTGCGACATCGCAGGTGCGAGCTCCCTTTCGCTCATGCGCCTTCTTCCGCTTCTGCGCCCAATGCTTCATTTCTGCGCTTGTGCAGATTCGGCCAAAACTCCGCACCTGCGGTCCTTCCCCCGGCTAACCTGCTCCGCTTTTGCGACCCCACACCTGCGGCCAAAACCTCGCAGGTGCAGTTACACCAGATGACAGCAGCTTCAGCATTTTTATGCCAAATTCAATCTGTTAACCATCCGGAATCCATCTGAATCCCTCAAGACCTTAACCAAATATATCAACATGTCCCAAAATACAATACGAACTTATTCGAAGCCTTAAACCACGTCAAACAACATCAAAAACATGAATCACGCCTCGAATCAAACTTCAAATTTCCAAATTCTATAACTTGTACCGGAACGCATCAAATCAAGTCCGGTTGACCTCAAATGTTGCACACAAGTCATAATTGACATTACAGACCTACTCCACTTCCGGAATTAAAATCCGACCCCGATATCAAAAAGTCCAATCCTGGCCGAACTTCCCAAAAATCATCCAACTTTCGCCAAATGACCCCAAAATGACCTACGGACCTCCAAATCCATGTTAGGACGCCCTCCTAAGACCAGAATCACCATACAGAGCTATTATCCGGCTCGAAATTCCAAACGAACATCGATAACATTAAAATACACTTCAGCCCAAATTTATAACATTCTTCCAAAATGCCAACTTTCTACAATAAGCACCATAATGCTCCTGGGTCATCCAAAACCTGATACGGACGCCTAAGGCCACAATCATCATACGAACCTATTGGAACCTTCAAATCCCAATTCGGAAGTCGTTTAATCAAAAGTCTAACCTTAGTCAATTCTTCTAAATTAAAGCTTCCGAAATATGAGATTTCTTTCCAAATCAACTTTGAACTTCCCGAAATTAAATTCCGACCGCACATACAAGTCATAATACTTGAAGTGAAGCTACTCAAGGCCTCAAACTGTCGGACGACGCACCAAAGCTAAAAACCGATCAGTCGGGTTGTTACAATTTATAGTTTTCAAAAGATAAAAAATGTAATTTATCAATTATGAGGGATGTGTGGCTATTTGACCGTTGGAAACGGGTAAAACAATTTTCCCAACCGATACCGGGCCGGAGCCCAATAAAAACTCGTGAACGGGTTACCGGGCTAGTCGGGTTCAGGTGCAGCAGTAGCCAATAATGGCCTGACACAGTCTGACACAACCTCTACCATGGCCAACCTGTCCCACCCCTTACCAGACCGGGCTGACCCCGGCTAAATCGGATCGAACAGGATCATTAATGTGTTGGCCTAGCCCATTTAACGCCCTTAATATATCATATAATAATAGGGTATTATGGATGACTTGTTCACATATTCGTGTCTAACGTTATTGAAAAATATTTTGCACAATAGTATACTTACAAGGTATATATATATACCAACTAGGCATATTACTACTTTATGTCTATTTCTACATCTACTTCTAATATTGTGAATAATATCCCTATGGAACTCCATCAAACATCTCTATTAAGAAAAAAGTTATATAAAGCACGAGATGTTTGTTAAAATATTTAAAAAGGATCCAGTTAAAACTTTTGAAAATTTTAAAAATGACTCGATTATAACAGTATATTGTTACATTATATAGTATGCTAGTAAATTATATACCGTTAAATTATATATAATATATCAAAATAGTATACAATATATCAAAATAAAATCTTGTTTTCTTCATTCAATAGTATACTATATATTGTAACATTATATTGTTGAAATTAATTATATACCAAATGATATACAATATACCATTTGGTATACGGTATAAACTCGTTTTTTTCACTAGTTCAACTAAATTTCAACCCAGAATTCTGAAATCTACTCCAAAATCTCCACCAAATTGATTCGTGCAACCACAACCTCCAATCAATATTCAAGCACACTCCAACCACAGTTGGATCGAAATAACTACAAACTCAACAAATCCAATTAATGTGTTTCAAGATTGAAGATCTTCAATGATAGATGTAATTTTCTCAAAATAAAATCTTCAAAAATTAGCATTAACATCATAATCTACACATCAAGGAACAATACCTAATAAATTCCAACAGCAAACACTTCAAACACACATGAAAATTCAAATCTTAGTTGGATAGTACATATTATTTTTTGTTTTACTTCTTGGAGATAAAATAAACTATGGAGCGTAAATAAAAAAGTGGGTGATCACAGCAAGAAAAAGGTAAAATACAAACAACATACAAATACTATCTCTTTTGTGATTGAACTACAAATTTGAAAATTGTGATTTTTCATGGAGTAAAAGAGGAAAATCAATTTTGAAACTTCTAAAAGTGTTTACTGCTTCTCCTTGAGAAATGGGTGGCGGCAACAGCGAAAATTGATGGCTTGATGGAAAAGAAAAGCTAACTATGTATTAGGTTGGGCGGGTAATAAGTTGTAATAGAATAGGTATTTTATGTAATTACTTCTAAAATTGGTAAATACGGGTAATTATTTTTTATTATATAGGTATATGGGGTAGTTTTCCCTAAATTAAGCTAACCTAAATGGGCTCTCAGTATTAGGCTGTTCTAATTTTTGTTTGGGAAATGAGTCTGTACATCCACTCTTAAAATAATAGCCAAAAATAGAAGTTACAAAAATTTTATACACTTTTCTGATTGTCAATGTAAATAAATAGTTTCTGGCACGGACTAAAAGTGATAATACCCCTTTTATTTCAACATAAGTTAGACCAACAAGGAAACAAGGCCATCGCAAAGTTGTCATTGTGTATTAATTATTGGAGAAAATTCAGGAATACCTACAGAACCTAAAAATATTTTCATGATATACCTATCAAGAATCATACTCATTTAGTAATTACAATAACTACCTCTTTAAGCTTCAAGCGGTTGAAAGCAGAGTTGTATTTTGATGAAGTAAACTGCAGCAACTGTTGCGATGATCCGATAGGGAATTTTGAGTTTTACCACTGATTTCCGTGTTCCGATACCTCGAATAGTTTTATTTTTTGTCCTTGATTTGCGTGCATAGTCCGTGTTTTTTTCTGGAAAATAATTATGTGAAAAATTGAAGAAAATGTAATTTTTTAGCTTTAAAAATGATTTGAGTTGACTACGGTCAAAATCTTGTGTAAACGGACCCGGATCAGTATTTTGACGATTTCGTGAGTCCGTATCGTGATTTGGAACTTGGGCGTATGGCTGGAATTGAATTCAAAAGTCCCTAACTTGATTTAATGTGATTTGTTGAAAACTAGTAATTTGAAGGTTTAAAGAATTCATAAGTTTGACTGTAGGTTGACTTTGTTGCTACCAGGTTCGAATTTCGGTTCCGCAATTTCGAAAGCTTCATTTCACTATTTATGTCTTGTCTGGAAAATTTAGTGCAAAACAGAGTTGATTTGACGTGATTCAAAGGTCCGATTTTAAATTTGGAAGTTCTTAAGTTTCATTGAAGATTTCATACATTTAATTGTTTGATCCATGGTTCTAGGTAATATTTTGGTGTTTTGAACGCGCGAGCGAGTCCGTATGATGTTGTTACACTTGTGTGCATATTTGGTTTGGATCCCAAGGGGCTCAGGTGAGTTTCAGATAGGCTATAGAGCAATTTTTGGACTTGGGCATCTACTGGTTTTGCCGATATCTGGTGCCTAACATTTTGTGCTTCATAATCGCGAAGATACTCTCGCGATCGTGGAGGGGAGACTGGGCTGGGCAGGAATTTACTCATTACTTATTAGCGTCTTTTAGCTTTTGTTTTAGCACAAAAGCATTTAATTGTATTCTCGAAACTGACCAAATGAGCTAAATTGTAGGAATATTGGAAGGTTGACTCCAGAGATGAAATGCAACTCAAAAAGGAGTAATCTAAACTCAAGGCCACAAAAGGCACAGAAGCTCATAAGTGTGGACCGCAAAATTTCATATGTGGATGCAGATGATGAAGGAAAAGCCAGCAGACCTTTGTGCAAAGTGCGGTCTACATATAAATTGTGCGGCCGCAAAAAATGGCTAGGAGCAAAGTTCAGAGAATGTGCAAAGTTCCAATTTTCCAAGCCCTCAGAAGTGCGGATCGCATAGGAATTGTGCGACCGCAGACGTAAAAGTGCGGACCGCAGATGACCAAAGTGTGACCGTAGTTACAAATCTGCGGATCGCGGAAAGAATGCCTCGCGTACGGCACATGGAATTGTGCGGCCGCAGAACCTCCCGAAGGGCATTTTTGTTCGAAATTTCCTGTCCTGTATAATAGTCGAGTTTCACAATTTTATGTCAACTTTGGAAATCAGCAACTACAGTAGCCGTTTCTCTTTACTTCTTGTAATAATTTTTCATATTTTGTGATATTTTAACATAGATTTTATCATTTTTATTTTACAATATGAGTTTAATTAGCATTTCTTCTTCTATTTCATCAATTTCAAGCGTGAGTAGCTAGATTTTTACTAGGGTTATGAACCAACCCTAGTGTGTAAAGCTTATGGGAGTTTAATTTAATGCTTGTTTATGATTGAATGTTTATTATTTTGCCTTGTTCATACTTTAATTTGAGAAATTAATGGTTGCAAACACTAGTTCATGTCTATTTGACTTAGTCTCTACTTGAGAAAGAGAGACTTAGTCTAGTAAAACGTGGCTAACTAGAAATTGGGTCAATCGAGAGATTGATAACCCCAATTAAAGGGTTCAACCTATAGATAATGATAACCCGATTTGAGCTTTTATCAACCGTTTTGTGAAATACCCATTGAACTTGAGAAAAACAAATTGGGCAAAATCACTCTCTAACCAAGAGGTATTGAGTGTGTAATTGATGGTCGATAGCTATAATACACCCCGATCAACAAAACAATCATTAAAGTTTATATCCCATTAGGCAAACACCTAGGTCATGGTCACAGCCCTAGGCCTTTTTATATCATTGGAAAACACTCAAAAACAAAATTCTCTAGTTTCATATCTCTAGATTTGCAATTGTTAGTTTAATTTTAGAAGTAAAAACAAAACCTTGTTTGTAGAAGTGCAATCTAGATTCTTCACTTACTTATTCCGAATATATACTACTAATTCCCATCTTATCTCCCTGTGGATTCGATCCTGACTCCTTGTTGGGTTTATTATTGCAAACAACCGTGTCATACTTCTTTAGAGGCGTGCATTTGGACGTGATCAATTTTTGGTGCAGTTGTCGGGGAGTTAATAGAGGTGTTAACTATATATTTGGGTTTGTGTGTGGATTGTATTCTTTTCCTTCCGAGACAGTAATTGGTGTGAATCACTTGTAGGTACAACTATGGAAAACAACAATGATCAACTCAAAAACATGCCTTTGGGGGATGTGGACGTTGACGATGACCAAGTTGAAGAGGTTCCTATTGAGCCTTAAGCAAATAGAAGAGGTCGGGCGCCTCAAGACAACGTCCCAGTTCCATCCCCACCTCCACCAAGAGTGGCTCCACACCGGGTGTTTCTGAATGAAGGGTATGCAAGTGCCATAGTCCCACCCCCTATTAGGGTAGGCAACTTTCAAATCACAACTGTAATGCTCAAAGTTCTAGAGCAACGAGGATTCTTCACCAGGGCTCAAAATCAAAATGCATACAAACACTTGAAGGGGTTTGTGGACACTTGTTGGGGGAGTAAACAAACAAACGTCGCCGAGGATGCTTTAAGGTTATGGATTTTTTCCTTATCTCTACGAGGAAAAGACTTAGATTGGTTGGAAATATTTCCAAACCATTCCATCTGTACTTGGGATGAGTTGGCGAAGAAATTTATTGCCAAGTTCTTTTCTCCCGGGAATATGGATACTCTTAGAGACGAGATTCTAGCATTCAAACAAGATCCCAATGAGCCGTTACATGAGATATGGGTATGGTATAGAACAATTCAAAGAATGCCCCAATAACGACATGACGGAGAATATGATTCAACAAACTTTCTATTGGGGGATCAATACGTGGTAAATCAACTTACCGGTGGAAATGTCAAGACAATGCCGTATGCAGAAGCTTGTGAGATCTTAGATGAGAGGAAGACACATCATCAACATAGAAAATCTTGGCTAATGTTCCGCAAGGTGATCCAAACGTGATTCACCTCCATAAGAGTTGCATGACCATGGGCAAGCCATTTCCGAATTGACCACCACTATGAATCAATTAGCAAAGGCTCAACTTCTACAAGTTCAAAGTCCTAATCAAGTCAATGCCATGGAGGGAGTAAGTATGATGGTGAACAAAAGAAGGACCAAGGGCTCACAAGTGCAAAACTGAGTGGAGAATTATGTGCAAGAAGATAGTGAATTTGATCAAGATGAATCTTACAATGAACAAGAAGAGGAAGTGCAATAAGTGAAAAACTTTCAAGGGCAACGAAATAATTTCCAAGGCCTAAGTCAACAACACTGGCGACCTCAAAACAGCCAAGGCAATTAGAATTATAACAACCAAGGTAATTAGAATGGTGGGAACAATAAAGGGAATTGGGATAACAATAACAATCAAGGAAATTGGAGTGGCAAAAATCAAGGGAATTGGGGAGGTAACAATCAAGGCGGATGGAACAATAATCAAGGAAATCGGGGGTCGGGTTTCCAAAGGCCCCCGACGTATCAACAACCGAGCAACCCGCCTCCTTATCCTTCCCATGGCCCAATAACGAAATGGGGCAAATTGAGAATAAGTTCAAGCAAATGATGGACAAGAATAAAGATTCGGATGCCAACTCGCCTCACACACCACATCAATTGACAACATAGAAGTCCAATTGGTTAAATCTCTCAGGCTCTAAATTCTCTTCCTAAGGGGGCTCTACCAAGTGATACAGTGGTGAACCCAAAGGGTGGAAACAACACGGGGTAATAGGGCATGCCATGGCCGTTATTACAAGAAGTAGAAGAGGTGGGAAGTCACCCACCTCGAATTAAAGAAAACTTGTGGATGATGAGCAAGTGGAACAAGAAGAAGAGACCCCGAACAATGTGGTGCAAGCAAATGATGAAGTGCAGATTGATATGGATGACAATGTGGAAGAGACTCAAGAGGAAGTGAACCTGTCTAGGGATCACGTTATTGACATACCGGAACCGGTCGTGCAAAAGGCTAAGGCACCATTTCCTAAGCCTCCTCCTCCATATCCTCAAAGTCTTTCTAAGAAAAATGGCAAGAATCAATTCAAAAAGTTCATTGACATGATGAAAAGTCTCTCGATCAATGTGCCATTGGTTGAAGCTTTAGGTCAAATGCTCGGGTATGCAAAGTTCATGAAGAATTTGGTGACAAAGAATCGGTCGATGAATTTTGAAACTATCAAAGTCACTCATCAAATGAGTGAAATTATGCATTCAATGGATCCTAAATTGGAAAATCCCTACGCTTTCACAATCCCTTGTACCGTTGGAAGTGCCGAGTTTGCTAAAGCTATTTGTGATCTTGGGACAAGTATAAATTTGATGCCCTATTCGATTTTCAAGACTTTGGGATTTGGGAAACCAAGACCCACATCTATGAGATTACAAATGATCGATCGTACCATAAAGAGACCGTTGAGAGTAATTAAAGATGTATTAGTTCGTGTTGATAAATTCATTCGGTGGATTTTGTCATTCTTGATTGTGAAGTGGACTATGAGGTGTCGATTATTATTGGAAGACCTTTCCTTGCTACAAGGGGAAGGCTCTTGTTAATGTGGAAGCTGGAGAACTCACTTTCCGGGTGGGTGATGACAAGGTGGTATTCCACGTGCGCAAACCCATGCGGCAACCATATAGAAATGAAGTGTGTTCTTTCATGGACTTGGTGGCCGGTGTGATTGTTGATGATACAAGTGCCACGATCAATGTGGGTGATATGTTAGAGGCCATCTTGCTCAACTTTGATAATGACGAGATCGATGGCTTCATGGAATGTGTGAATTCTTTGCAAGGAATGGGTTCGTACAACTATGCACCAAAGAAACTCTCCTTAGATCTTGAAAATAGTAAACTCCTCCAACAAAGCCTTCAATTGAAGAGCCTTCTACCTTGGAGTTGAAGCCATTTCCTCCACATCTTCGGTATGAATTTCTTGACCCTTGTAATACTTTACCGGTTATTCTTTTCTCTTGTTTGACTAACGTGCCAGGGAGATTCCACATTGGCGGTGCTACAAAATAGGAAGAAGGATATTGGATGGACATTGGCGGATATTTTGGGGATAAGACCCGCATTTTTCATGCATAAGATCAACTTGGAGGAAGTCTCCAAACCATCTATTGAAATTCAACGAAGACAAAATGAATCCATGCAAAAGGTTGTCAAAAAGGATAATATCAAGTGGTTAGATGTCGGGGTTGTCTACCCCATTTCTGATAGTTTGTGGACTTCTCCGATTAAATGTGTCACAAAGAAAGGGGCATGATAGTTGTCACTAATGAAAAATATGAGTTGATTCCTACAAGAACGATGGCTGGATGGAGAGTGTGTATGGACTATCGCAAGCTCAACAAAGTATCAAGGAACGATCATTTCCCACTTCCTTTCTTAGAGAAGATGCTTGATAGGTTGTCCGACCGTGCTTTCTATTTCTTTCTTGATGGGTATTCGGACTACAACTAAATCCTTATTTCTCAAGAGGATCAAGAGAAAACAACTTTTACATGTCCCTATGGTACTTTCGCCTTCAAACGGATGTCATTTGATTTATAATGTACCAGCAATTTTTTAAAGATGTATGATGGTTATCTTCACGGACATAGTGGAGGACTACCTTGAAGTTTTCATGGATGACTTCCCAGTGGTTGGGGATTCCTTTGATTATTGTTCGACTAATTTGGATAAAGTATTGGCAAGATTGAGGAAATGAATTTGGTGCTAAATTGGGAGAAGTGTCATTTCATGGTCGAGGAAGGCATTGTCCTTGGTCACAAGATCTCAAAGAATGGCATTGAAGTCGACAAGGCAAATATTGAGGTGATTTATAAACTTCCACATCCAACTTCGGTGAAGGGCATGGGTAATTTCTTAGGCCATGTCTGATTTTACCGGAGTTTCATCAAGGATTTTTCTAAAATGGTGAACCCGTTGTGCAAGCTCCTACAGAAAGATGCTAAGTTTCACTTCAATGATGGTTGCATGAGAGCCATTGAATTCTTAAAGTTCAAGTTGAAAACCACTCCCATTATCACCGCTCCTAATTGGAGTATCCTTTTTGAGCTCATGTGTGATGCTAGTGACGTAGCGGTTGGGACTGTTTTGGGACAATACATCAACAAGATTTTTTGTCCTGTCTATTATGCTAGTAAGACCATGAATAGTGCCCAATTCAACTATGTCGTTACGTAGAAAAATCTCATTGCCATGGAGAAGTTTCGCCCGTACTTGATGGGTGCTAAAGTGATTGTCCATACGGATCATGCGAAATTTCTTTATCTTATAATCAAGAAAGATTCCAAAGCTCAGTTGATTAGATGGGTGTTTTTGTTGCAACAGTTTTGATATTAACATCCAAGATCGAAAAAGGAGTGAAAATCAAACGGCAGACCACTTATCTCGTTTGGAGGAGGGGGAAGCCGCATGATGGCCTTGAAATCAATGACTCATTCCCCTATGAGCAACTTTTGGCTATTTCAATCAAGGAGGCGCCATGGTTCGCGGATCTAGCAAATTTCCTTGTAAGTAATATCATCCCGGATGAGTCCTCTTCAAACCAAAGGAAAATGCTCAAAGGGGATTGTCAAGACTATTGTTGGGATGAACCATACCTTTTCAGGATTTGCACGGATGGGGTGATTAGAAGATATGTACCAGAGGAGGAGTAATCTGAAATTCATTGGGCTTGTCATTCTTCTCCATATAGTGGTCACCATGATGGAGCAATAACGGTGGCCAAAGTTCTAAGTTGCAGTTTCTATTGGCCCACTTTTTACAAGGATGCAAGTGATCTAGTCAGGTGATGTGATGAATGTCAAAGGGCTAGCAGAATCTCAAAGAAAAATTAAATGCCCCTCACCACCATTTTGGAGATTGATATTTTTGATGTGTGGGGTATTGACTTCATGGGTCTTTATGTGAGTTCTTGTGGAAACACCTACATCTTGGTCGCGGTTGGTTATGTGTCCAAATGGGTTGAGGCTGTTTCTCTACCCAACAATGAGGCGAGAAGTGTGGTGGCGTTCTTGAAGAATAATATTTTCACAAGGTTTGGTACTCCACGGGCTATCATAAGCGATGGGGAGTCATATTTTTGCAACATGGCCTTTGATACCCGACTTACCAAGTATGTTGTCACTCATAAAGTCGCTACTCCCTATCATCCACAAGCAAGCGGTCAAGTGGAAGTCTCCAACTGGGAGATAAAGAGTATTTTGTCCAAAACAATGAATGCTAACTGGACGGATTGGTCAAAGAAACTTGATTATTCTTTATGGGCTTATAGGACGTCTTACAAAGCACCTATCGAAATGTCACCATACTTGTTGGTGTTCAAAAGAGCTTGTCATCTTCCGGTGGAACTTGAGCACAAATCCATGTGGGATCTAAAGAAGTTGAATCTTGATTAGGATCTCACTACTAACTTGAGGGTGGCACATTTGAATGAGTTGGACAAGTTCCGGTACCATGCATACCCAAGTTTGTCCTTATACAAAGAGAAGATGAAATATATTCATGACAAGTACATTTGGAACAAAGAGTTCAAAGAGGGTGATCTTGTGTTGTTATTTAATTCACGGTTGAGTATCTTTCCCGGGAAGTTAAAGTCTAAATGGAGTGGAACATTCGAAGTTGTGGCTGTGACACCCTTTAGTGCATTGGACTTGAAGAATAAAAATGATGAGGTATTCCGATTCAATGGTCATCGAGCGAAGCACTATTTGGGAAAAGTTGGTGATGGCCATGTTGTGGCAGTGATTCATTTCAAATGATGGTAACCTGTGTCATGTCGCGACGTTAAATCATGCGTTTCTTGGGAGGAAACACATGTTTCTTTTTCTTTACTTTTCTTTTCTTCTTTTGTAGTTAGGTGTTATTTTTGTGCTAATAGGATTTGAAGTGTGTTGCATGAATGAGTGTACTTTACAGGAATTGTGCCAAAAAAATTGGCTAAGTATGGAAAGAAGTGTGGACCGCAATTGTATTGTGCGGACCACAAGATTTTGGTTGCTATAAAAAAAGGTGTTATGCGGCCGCACAATTGCATTGCGGACCACACAAGTTGAAGGTGAAAAATTTTAACTCTCTGAAGTTGATCCATCAAAGAAATGATTGATCTGTAGTCGCAACAGGAATTCTGCGATCCGCAACAAAACTTGCGGCCGCACAGCTTATTCTGCGGACCGCAAAATACTAGGGCATCTGAGGCCCCTAGGTAACGGAGTGCGGACTGCAATTGAAATTTTTCGGCCGCACTCAGCTCCCCTTCACCTGCCAGAACCCTTTCACTATAAATAGGGGTTGATGGACATTGTTCCCCTTTTTCCCTCTATGAGCTCACAAAGTGCTAAAAATTGAAATTTCGTGTTTAATTAGCTTCTTACAAGCCTAACAACTGTTGATCACTCATCTCTTGCAAAAATTCATCTCTGGTATGCATATCATCTTGATTAACTTCTTGTAATTTTTAGATTTTCAGCAAAATTTTGAACTATTTGTTTGTGAATCTATTTGAACAATTTTTGGGGTGAATATGTAGTGGATAGACTGATAAATGTTTTAAGGGGAATGGGTGAATTGATTATCATTCTTAGATGTTAATTCCATGTCACAAGTGTGCAAAAAATATCAAGACTTAGGTGAATAATTTATTGATTGTTCATCAATTTTGGAATTTGTGTCGCACAAGATATTGTGTGGTCCGTAGAAGTTAAAGTATAGGGCACTATAATAAGACATGGATATGCGGTCGCAATAAAAATTGTGCGGACCGCATGAATCCTATTGCGGCCACAGAACATCCTAATCTCTATGATCACAGAGTTTTCATTTAGATGACTCGCAAGTGCGGCCGCAAAGTAAATTGTGCGGACCGCAGAAAATTGATTGTGGCCGCAAAATGGCAAATTCTCTGTCATTAGAGAGTTGTCATTCTGGTGATGTCTGAATTATGGCTGCAACGAGAAATTTACGGACCGCAATCTACTTTTGCGGCCGCAATGGAAAATTATACGGTCCACAATGCCCATTCTGTGACCGCAATGATAATTCTGCGAAACACGAGACCCTGCCTTGTAAGCATAATTCTACTGTGTTTTTAACTGTAATGTCTGATTTTTCTTTGCATTCATTCTGTGTATGAACTTGAATTGTAAATAACAATCGCCTTTCCTTTATACAGAACATGGTTCGATCTAGAGGACGAGGTGACACTTCAAAAGGAATGGGTGACCCTTCTTGGGGACGCGGGAAGAGACCCATGCCGAGTTCCTAACAACCTGACAACAAAAAGAAGATAGCACTAGGCAGAGGGAGAGGTACAGACCTCTCAGAGACCAGTTCTTATGTCTCATCTAGGGACGTTTATGAGGGAAACTCAGCCTTAGTACATAAGCACTCGGCCTCCCAATCAAGTCCACCAGGGAGATATCAACTCAGGGATGATCCATCATCATCACATAACACCTCCGAGGGTTCAAAGAGTGCCAGTTAGGCTTCTGATCCCTCTACTACACCTGTTCCCCAAGCACCAGAGACTTTATTTTAGGACATCCCAGATGATGGCCAAGGGCGAGATGCTACTGTTGGTAGCCTTGAGCAATCGAAGAAGAAAGAGATGCAGGAGGACAGATTCATTAGTTTGGTTGACTTCTCTAGTTTCCATGAATGGTGGCCAGTGAGATCGCTCACTCTTGAGTGACAATTCCAATTGAAAGATCTTGAAAAAGACAATATGGTAGTCTTGAGGCAGTTCCAAGAGCGGAAAGCGTGGATGTGGTTCACCCAGAGCATAGTGGACGCAAAGGAATACCTTGTCAGGGAGTTCTACGCCAATGTGGCGCGTATCAAAAAAGGAACCAAGGTAACTAAAGTGAGGAACCTGAAGGTGTGTTTTGACCAGCACACGTTGAACACCTACTTGGGGTTTGATGATGTTCAGCCACATAATATTTTGGAGAAGTTGGCAATAGGGGATGCATCTCTCCCGTGGCTAGATGAGATTCTAGAAACTCCTGGTCCACTACCACCATGGATTACAACAGGGGTGTCTATTCACAGAAACACCCTGAGTTTTGAGGCGAATGAGTGTCAGACCTTCGTATGCAGCCGACTAGACCCGTGTCAAAATGAGACATACCTTCCGATCCCGCGGACAATTCTAGTCGCCTCCATCATGGCCGGGTACCCGATAAATATGGGTGTCGTGATGTTGTCTAACATATTTGTGGTCGCCAGGAAAGCTGATACTTCTTACCCATATCCCAACACTATTACTGAGTATCTTACGGATGCATGGGTAGAGTCGAGAGATTTTTATACAAAGGTGCGGCAAAGAATCCCTTCTCATGGTATTCATTGATGGATGTACACAACCCTAAGAAAAAGGGTTTTTCGATTACCACCATAGGCCAATATGATGAGACATCGGTGGTAGCTCCAGAGAAAGTCGACATGCCATCTACTTTAGCAGAGCCTTTAGCCAGTGCAGCAATCATGCCCACACCTCCAGCCTCAGTGCCTCCAGCAGCCCCTATTATAGGCTCCACCTCTTCTTTGAAGATAGTGCCTATGCCTACTGCTCCACTCTCTATGTTGCGAGTCTCCCAAACATTGGCGAGCCTAACAACTAGATGCAGACAGCCACTGAAAAGAAGTATAACATATCCAATATTGTTGCAGCACAGTCATCTATTCCAGCACCCCAGATTTTCCCCATGGTGAAAGAGACATTGAAGAAGCTCTTAGAGAACCAGACCGCCTTAATGAACACTTTGGTAGATCATGGTTCAGTGATTGGGGATCTGGGCAAGGAAGTGAAGAATATGCAGAAGTCCCAGGCCACCAAGAAGTTAGTGGACAAGCTCCAGAAATAGTTTACCAAGCTTGCAGCAGCCGGAGACATTCCATTTGACAAGTTGATTGACCTGCATCATCCAGTCCCAGATCCTACAGTACATATAGCACGAGCTGGCCAATCTGAAGAGCCAGAAACTATTGCTGGCACTGCTGAGCCAGTACGTCAGATGTTCACCAACCCAGCCACTCCTAGAGTTGAGGATGATGAGATCTAGTTGGATAAGGCTGAGATCAGTGACACTGTTGTGGACACAGAGATAGCCAAGGAGCCATACAGAGTTTTCTTCACTCTTACCCTTCCTTTACTCTTATTTTGTTAAGCACTGGGGACAATGCTTATTTTTATTCGGGAGCGTGGAGGTTATTTGATCTACTTTTATGATTCTAAGACAATTGGTTTGTAATAACTGACAGTATTTTCTTCTTTCTCCTTATTTTGTATATATTATCTCTTTTTCTCTCTCATTATGTATATTCGTTACGCTTTCAGTAGTTTTGCTTTGTAGCTTCTTTATTTTGTTTTCTTATTACTTAATGTTTAATTTAGTAGCTTCTTTTTTATTTAGTAGCTTCTTTTTATGTTTTAGTAGATAATAAGCCTTTGGTTTTCTTAATGTCAAGGTTCTTTCCAAAGGTAGCTTTTGTGTGAACCAGGTGACTCTGCCCAATGATGGATGGCACGACAACCTTCTTAAGGGATTGAGTCCATTTTGGTGTTTAGGTAATAATAGTAGTAGTAATGAATAGAAAGACCTAATTAAGTCATGCTCGAAGAGTCAAACATGCTTTACTTGGTACCAACACACTTAACTACGTACTTATGGTTAAAAACAAGTTTTTGGAAATAAATAGCTCTAGTTAGTAACTTTGTGACTCTTATTTTGACTTAGGCAATCATCGAGTGGTTTAATCGAACCATAGCAATTTCCAAATTTGAATGTGGTCGTCGTGGGCCCTTGACTCTATCCTCTTTAACAATCCAGTTGCGTAAGGGGTGAGATGTTTTTTTTTGCAAGTCCAAGTACCCATGCGAGTGGTCTAGAACTTTCCTCGAATATATTTCAAAGCGAAATCTTAAGTTTTTCTTGGCTTGAGAAGTGATTGTAGCATTTCCTTGACTAGCTTAAATTTTCCATTGACTACCAATGTTGTTATTCCTAGTCAACCCATTTGAGCCTCAAGCCTTTCTCATTTGATAACCATGTTACAAGCTTGTACCCGTTTTTTCATGACCTTCTCTTGGCACCCGAGCTTTCCTTAACACTCTTGTAAAAAAATTGGCTAAAACATAAGTTTGGGGAAGAGACGAGGAGCTTGAAAGAGGTATCAAGGCACAAAAAGAGAAAATAAATGATGAGAAGGAAAGGAAAGAACAAAAAGAAAAATGCAAAAGAAAGTGAATAAGTTAAGGAGTTGAAGAGATTCAAATAAAAGTAATGATAAGAAGCATGGATAAATCAAAGAGGGAGAAAATGAATGTCATAATCAAGAAGGAGTGATGTTAAGTCTCTCTAGTTCCCCAAGGAAAAGAGAGTGCCTCAAAGAATTGGAAAAACATGAGTCGAGAACAAAAAAATGAAGTGCTTAAGGAAAGGTGAACCCACTTAACTGTAGTGTATCCAATCTTAGTCCAAAATCCTCCATTACAGCACGAAAAAAACCTACGTGATTTCAAGCCGAGTGAGCTTACATTAGTGGCGATCTATATGCGGGGCAAGACTATGGTACTTAAAGTCGTACTTGCGACATTCTCTTGAGGGAGATGGGTGAACCTTTCGCAAATCTTTGGATTGAGAGCTTAAATTCTTAAGTGAGATAGACAAACAGAGAGTAGAGGAGGAGTTTGGGATCCACAATGACCTACATGAAAGAGCGAGGTCCTTGATGAATAAAGTCAACTCTTGATATTCAAGTGTCATATTAGAGCTATGGTTGCATAAAAGTTTAACTTGTCGCCTTGTTGATAATACATAAGTAGTGTGGATACTTGTTGGTTCCAATTGAGATGTGAATGGCTCACTTTTGATTAGCTAGAATGGTCCTTAACTTGTGGAGGTAACTAATTTATTTGCTTGAGGACAAGTAAAAACTTAAGTTTGGGGGAGTTGATAAGTGGAATTTTCACTTCTTATTAGCGCCTTTTAGCTTTTGTTTTAGCCCAAAAGCGTTTAATTGTGTTCCCGAAAACTGACGAAATGTGCTGACTGCAGGAATATTGGAAGATGGACTCCCGAGATGAAATCCAACTCAAAATGGAGTAATCTAAACTCAAGGCCATAAAAGTCACAGAAGCTCACAACTGCGGAACGCAGAATTTCATCTATGGCCGCAGATGATGAAGGAAAGGCCAACAGATCTTTGTGTAAAGTGCATTCCGCATGAATTGTGCGGCCGCAAAAAGATGGCTAGGAACAAAGTTCAGAGAATGTGCAAAGTTCTAAGTTTACAAGCCCTCAAAAGAGCGGACCGCACATGAATTGTGCGGCCGCAGACGTAAAAGTGCGGAACGCAGATGACCAAAGTGCGAGCGCAGTTACAAATCTGCGGACCGTAGAAAGAATACCTCTACCTCCAGTTCCTGACAAGTTGAAGAAATCTGCGGAGCGCAAATGGAATTGTGTGGCTGCAGAACCCCCCGAAGGGCATTTTTGACCGAAATTTCCAGCGATGTATAAATAGACGAGTTTCACAATTTTAGGTCAACTTTGGATATCGGAAACTATAGTAGCCATTTCTCTTTGCTTCTTTTAGTAGTTTTTCATATTTTGGGATATTTTAACATAGATTTTATCAT
This sequence comes from Nicotiana knightiana, assembly GCA_005239525.1. Lineage (NCBI taxonomy): Eukaryota > Viridiplantae > Streptophyta > Magnoliopsida > Solanales > Solanaceae > Nicotiana > Nicotiana knightiana. Next base: position 18,160 of record MDKJ01102389.1, read on the forward strand.
TTTGATTTTACAATATAAGTTTAATTAGCATTTATTCTTCTATTTCTTCAATTTTAAGCATGAGTAACTAGATTTTTACTAGGATTTTGAACCAACCCTAATGTGTAAACCTTATGGATGTTTAATTTAATGTTTGTTTATGGTTGGGTATTTATTGTTTAGCATTGTTCATGCTTTAATTTGTGTAACTAATGGTTGCAAACATTAGTTCATGCCTATTTGACTTAGTCTCTACTTGAGAAAGAGAGACTAAGTCTAAAAATTGAGAGATTGATAATCCCAATTAAAGGGTTCAACCTAGATATAATAATAACCCGACTTGAGATTTTATTAACCGTTTTGTGCAATACTCATTTGAACTTGAGAAAGGCAAATTGGGCAAAATCATTCTCTGACCGAGAGGTATTGAGTGGGTAATTGAGGGTTGATAGCTCTAATACACCCCGATCAGCAAAAGAAGCATTAAGGTTTATATCCTATTAGGAAAATACCTAGGTCATGGTCACAGTCCTAGGCCTTTTTATATCATTGGAAAACACTCAAAACAAACTTCTCTAGTTTCATATCTCTAGAGTTGAAATTGTTAGTTTAATTTTAGAAGTAAAAAACAAAATCCTATTTGTGGAAGTGCAATCTAGATTCTTCACTTAAATATTCCGAATATATACTACTAACTTCCATCTTAGCTCCCTGTGGATTCGATCTCCACTCCTTGTTGGGTTTATTATTGCAAACGACCGTGTCATACCTCTTTAGAGGCGTGCATTTGGACGTGATCAATTTTTGGCATTGTTGCCGGGGAGTTAATACCGGCGTTAACTATATATTTGGATTTGTGTGTGGATTGTCGTCTTTTCCTTCCGAGACACTAATTGGTGTGAATCACTTGTACGTACAACAATGGCAAAAAACAATGATCAACTCGGAAACATGCCTTAGGGGGATGTGGACGTTGATGATGACCAAGTTGAAGAGGTACCTCTTGAACCTCAAGAAAATAGAAGAGGCCGGGCGCTTCAAGACAACGTCCTAGTTCCACCTCCACCTCCACCAAGAGCGGCTCCACATCGAGTGTTGTCCAATGAAGGGTATGCAAGTTCCATAGTCCCACTCCTTTTAGGGCGGGAAACTTTCAAATCACAAATGTAATGCTCACATTGCTATAGCAACGAGGATGCTTTAAGGTTAAGGATTTTTCCCTTCTCTCTACAAGAAAAATCCTTAGATTGGTTTGAAAGATTGCCAAACCATTCCATCCGTACTTGGGATGAGTTGGCGGAGAAATTTAATGCCAAGTTTTTTTCTCCCGGGCATATGGCTACTCTTAGAGACAAGATTCTAGCATTCAAACAAGAGCTCAATGAGTCGTCACATAAGATATGGGAGCGGTATAGAACAATGGTCAAAGAGTGCCCCAATAATAACATGACGGAGAATATGATTCAACAAACTTTCTTTTGGGGGATCAATACAACCAATCAATGCGCGGTTAATCAACTTGTCGGTGGAAATTTCATGACAACGCTGTATGCAGAAGCTTGTGAGATTTTAGATGAGATGGCGGACACATTGATGCGAGACTAAATTGCATAGTTTAACATGTGATATACCTTAAATTTTATGCGCATTAATGATAAAATTACACTTGTTATGTGCTTAATGGAGTTTATTTCATGTGTAGGTGAAATGGAGATGGAAACGGAGCTAAAAGGATGCAAATACATCAAAAAATACGCGAAAGGAGACACCCGGGCGATAGCCGGGCGACAGAGCCAAACACCCTGACCCTACCTGGCGTTAGCCAGGCGTTAGGGCTGAAACGCCAGCCCTACCCTGGCGTTAGCCAGGCGTTTGGGCTGAAACGCTAGCCCTAGCCTAGCGTTAGCCAGGCGTTTGAGTCCAAACGCCAGGGGCTGCCCAGTTCGGCCAAATCCGAGTTTTGACGGGTTTAAGTGTTTTCCAATTGAAATAGAAGTCTCCTACACGTTTAGGGTTCACCCTAAACCTATAAATAGACTCCTAAAACACAACTACAGGGAGAGATTAAGAGGAGATTCGAGATTAGCTTGGATACGGACGGCAAAACATCGATCTGTACAGATTTTCTTCATTACTTTGTAGTTTAATTATGCAAGTTATTTTAGATTTTATTC
>ML394384.1:0-43443 GCA_005239525.1 Nicotiana knightiana
AGACCCCTGGCGTTTGGGCTCTAACGCCCCCCTAACGCCAGGGGGGGCCTGGCCTTATGGGGTGAACGCCCCCCTAACACTAGGGGGCCTGGCTTTAGGGGGCAAACGCCCGGCTATCGCCTGGGCGTCTCCTTTTGCATATTTTTGACGTATTTGCATCCCTTTAGCTTCGTTTCCATTTCCAATTCACCTACACATAAAATAAACTCCATTAAGCACATAACAAGTGTAATTTTATCATTAATGCTCATAAAATGTAAGGTATATCACATGCTAAACCATGCAATTTAGTCTCGCATCACTCAGCCTATCAGACTTCAGATGGACAGGGAGACGGGTACTAATATCTCCTTTCAGGATGCGGCCAATGTGGCTAGGAGGATTGAGATGATTTTGTCACAGGGTGGTGGTTAGGGGGATGACAAGAGACCCCGTCATTTCGGTTGATTCGGTGGCGCCTCATCTGGAGGTAGAGATTCTTTCAGCAGAGGCCACCCTCCTAGACCATACCAGTCGGCACTTCAGGTATTCCGCAGTGCACCACCAGCTCCTATCAGTGCACCGCCGCTTAAGAGCTTCCAGGGTGGTTATTGGGGTCGACAGGTACAATTCTAGAGTCAGCAGCCACAGCAGCAGAGGTCCTGTTATTCTTGTGGTGTTTCGGGGCACATTGCTAGGTACTGCCCCCGAGCTTCTAGTAGTTCCCAGTATCAGGGTACCTGTGCCATAGTTCCAGCAACAGGAGTACCCCCACCCACTCAGCCAGCTAGGGGTGGAGTTCGAGGTGCCAGGGGTGGGGGTCGAGGTGCCAGAGGTGGAGGTCAAACTCTTAGAGGTGGAGGACATGCCACGAGAGGTAAAGGTCGGCCCGCAGTAGGTCGACCCAGAGATGTTCAGGTTGGAGGGGATCCGCCCCGATGTTATGATATTCCTACCATGCCTGAGGCTGAGGCCTATGATGCAGTTATCACAGGTATGGTTTCAATTTGAATCCGAGATGCTTCGGTTTTGTTTGATCCGGGTTCTACCTTCTCCTATGTGTCTTCATATTTTGCCCCTTATCTGAGTATGCCCCATGATTCCTTGAGTACTTTTGTGTATGTGTCTACCCCAATGGGTGATTCTATTGTGGTAGATCGAGTCTACCATTCATGCTTAGTGGTTATTGGTAGTCTGGAGACTCAGGTGGACATTTTGCTTCTTGATATGGTCGACTTTGATGTTATATTGAGGATGGACTGGTTATCTCCCTACCATGTTATTCTGGACTGTCATGCCAAGACAGTGACCTTGGCCTTGACAGGAGTACCTCGTTTGGAATGGTGAGGGGCTCCTAGCCATTCTTCTAGTAGGGTTATTTCTTATATGAAGGCTCGGCGCATGGTCGAGAAGGGTTGTTTGGCCTATTTGGCCTATGTTCGTTATTCTAGTGCCGATGTTCCTTCTATAGAGTCTTTGTCCGTGGTTCATGAGTTTCCAGAGGTATTCCTTGCTGACCTGGCGGGTATGCCACCCGATAGGGATATTGATTTTTGTATTGATTTTACTCTGTCGTATCGTATGGCCCCGCCATAGTTGAAGGAGTTGAAGGATCAGTTGCAGGATTTTCTAGATAAAGGCTTCATTAGGCCTAGTGTTTCTTTTGGGGTGCCCAGTGTTGTTTGCTAAGAAGAAAGATGGCTCAATGAGGATGTGTATTGACTAACGACAATTGAACAAGGTTACTATTAAGAATTAGTATCCTTTGCCGAGGATTGATGACTTATTTGACCAGTTTCAGGGTGCTAGAGTGTTTTCCAAGATAGACTTGAGATCTGGTTATCATCAGTTGAGGATTAGGGCGTCTGATGTCCCTAAGACGACTTTTCGTACTCGTTATGGGCATTATGAGTTCTTGGTGTTGTCATTTGGTTTAAAAAATGCCCCCGTTGCTTTTATGGAGTTGATGAACCGAGTGTTCAGGCCTTATTTGGACTCTTTTGTGATTGTTTTTATTGATGATATCTTGATTTACTCCCGTAGTCGAGAGGAGCATGAGCAGCACCTTCGAGTCGTCCTCCAGACTCTGAGGGATAGTCAGTTGTACCCCAAATTTTCTAAGTGCGAGTTCGGGTTGAGTTCAGTTGCTATTTTGGGCCATGTGGTGTCGGCAGAGGGTATTCAGGTGGATCCTAAGAAGATTTCAGCAGTTAGAGATTGGCCTAGACCCACTTCAGCTACAGAGATTCGGAGTTTCTTGGGCTTAGCAGGTTATTATCGCCGATTTTGTGGAGGGCTTTTCATCTATTGCAGCCCCGATGACCAGGTTGACTCAGAAGGGTGCCCAGTTCAGGTGGTCGAAGGAGTGTGAGGCGATCTTCCAGAAGCTCAAGATAGCCTTGACCACGGCACCGGTGTTAGTTTTTCACACAGGTTCAGGGTCGTATACTGTGTATTGTGATGCTTCACGGGTCGGGCTTGGTGCAGTGTTATGAAGGATGGCAAGGTTATAGCTTATGCTTCACTTCAGTTGAAGATCCATGAGAAGAATTATCCAATTCATGATTTGGAGTTAGCAGTTATCGTTCATGCGTTGAAGATTTGGAGGCACTATCTGTATGGGGTACCATGTGAGGTGTTCACGGATCACAAGAGTTTGCAGTATCTGTTCAAGCAGAAGGAGTTGAATATGAGGCAGAGGAGATGGTTAGAGTTGTTGAAAGACTATGACATTACCATTCTTTATCATCCGGGAAAGGCCAATGTGGTGGCTGATGCTTTGAGCCGGAAGTCAGCTAGTATGGGTAGTCTCGCTTATTTATCGGTCGGAGAGCGACCGCTTGCTCTGGATGTTCAGGCTTTGGCCAACCGATTTATGATATTAGAGGTTTCTGAGACTGGTAGTTTTTGGCTCATACCGTGGCCCGTTCTTCATTGTATGACTGTATTCGGGCCAGGCAGTATGAGGATCGTCATTTGTGTATTCTTAGAGATACGGTCCGGCACGAAGGTGCCAACAGGTCACAGGTGATGATGAGAGAGTTTTGAGGATGCAGGGTCGTATTTGTGCACCTGATATTGATGGTATTTGTGAGTTGATATTGCAGGAGGCCCACAGTTCCTGGTATTCCATTCATCAGGGCGCCGCAAAGATGTACCAGGACTTGCGGCAGCATTATTGGTGGCGGAGGATGAAGAAGGATATTGTAGCATATGTTGCTCGGTGCCTGAACTGTCAGCAGGTTAAGTACGAGCACCAGAGACCCGGTGGTTTGGCGCAACAGATTGAGTTTCTCGAGTGGAAGTGGGAGCGTATCACCATGGATTTTGTAGTTGGACTCCCACGGACTCAGAGGATGTTTGACGCAGTGTGGGTCATTGTGGATACGCTGACCAAGTCAGCGCACTTCATTCCGGTATCAGTTTCGTATTCGTCGGAGAAGTTGGCAAAGATCTATATGAGGGAGATTGTTCGATTGCATGGTGTGCCCGTGTCCATTATTTCAGACCGGGGTACTCAGTTTACCTCCCATTTGGGGAGAGTATTTCAGCGGGATTTGGGCACACGGGTTGAGTTGAGCACAGCATTTCATCCTCAGACAGATGGACAGTACGAGCGTACTATTCAGATTTTGGAGGATATGTTGCGGGCTTGCATCATTGATTTTGGTGGTTCATGGGACCAGTTCTTGCCTTTAGCTGAGTTTTCCTACAACAACAGTTATTAGTCGAGCATTCAGATGGCTCCATATGAGGCGTTGTATGGTAGGCAGTGTCGGTCGTCAGTCGGATGGTTTGAGTCGGGAGAGGCTAGATTATTGGGTTCTGAGTTAGTCCAGGATGCCTTAGACAAAGTGAAGATCATTTAGGATAGACTTCGTACAGCTCAGTCCAGGCAGAAGAGTTATACGGATCGTAGAGTTCGAGATTTGGCATTTATGATAGGAGACCAGGTATTTCTTCGAGAGTCGCCCATGAAGGGAATGATGAGGTTCGGGAAGAAGGTAAAGTTGAGCCCTACGTACATTGGTCCATTTGAGATTCTGGACAAGGTAGGAGAGTTGGCCTACAGACTTGCCTTGCCACCGAGTTTATCAACCGTGCACCCGGTGTTCCATGTATCTATGCTACGGAGGTATATTGCAGACCCATCTCATGTACTTGACTTCAGCGGTGTCCAGTTGGACAAGGATTTGACTTATGAGGAGGAGCCGGTAGCCATTTTAGCTCGGCAGGTTCGTCAGTTAAGATCGAAGAGTTATCCTTCAGTTCGTGTTCAGTGGAGAGGTCAGCCTGTTGAGACAGCTACCTGGGAGTCCGAGTTCGATATGCGGAGCTGATATCCCCACATTTTCCCCGATTCAGGTACCTTTCTATGTCTGTTCGAGGACGAATGTTTGTTTTAGAGGTGGAGATTGTGATGACCCTAAAGGTCATCATGTATAAAATTAACTAAATCTGTGTTTCGAGGCCTTGAAAGCCTCCGTTTATCTCACCTCGATGTACGTGCGCAGCCCGGGCGCGTAGCCGAGAAGATTTTATGTGAAAAATTGATAACATGTTGAATTAATAATAATTAATTGAATAAAGTTGAATTTGGTCAATATTTTTGGTAAACAGACCCGGACCCGTGATGTGACGGGCCCGGAGGGACCGTAGGAAAATATGGGACTTGGGCGTATTCCCGGAATCGAATTCCGAGGTCCCAAGTCCGAGAAATTAATTTTTAAAGAAAATTGTTTTCTGAAAATTATAAAGGTTATTTTTTAAAATGAGATTTGATGTGAAACCTGTGTTATCGGGCCCGTATTATGGTTCCGAACCCCGAAACAGGTTCAATATGTGTTATATGAGTTATCTGTAAAATTTGGTAAGAAACGGACTTGGTTTGACGTGTTTCGGATCAACAATGGGAAATTTGGAAGTTAATGAAATTTTGAGAAATCTATAGATTTTGAGGGTTAATTCAATGTTTATGGTGTTATTTTGGTGTTTTGATTACTTGAATAAGTCCGTAGGATGATTTTAAAGTCGTGTGTATATTTGGTTTTGAGCCCCGAGGGCTCGGGTGAGTTTCAGGTAGGTGTCGGAGTGCAAAGCCTTAGGAAATTTCTGGTGTTAATGCATTTGTCTAGTGTCCAAGTATTTACCCTATGTGAACGCACCCAAGGGGGTGCGAATGCACAGGGTAAAGTGGGGTCTGGGGGTCAGAGTAGATTTAAGGTTGTGCGAACGCACCTAGTTGGATGCGAACGCGAAGGGGTAGCCTGGGCAAACAGTGCAAACGCATGGGTAGGGGTTGCGAACGCACTGCTTTGGTGGGAACCTGGGGGACCGGGTAGTTTAACCCTGTGCGAACGCAGTGTTTAGCTCGCGAACGCATGGGGACCAGCTGATAACCCTGTGCGAACGCGGAGCTGGGACCGCGAACGCACTGCTTTATTTCGCCCAGTTATTTTTAATACCCAAAAACATAATAGTTTCCAGACTAAACCCATTTTTCTCCAAACTTCATCTTCCCCAACTCTCTTAGGAGATTTTGGAGCACCTCTTCCTCCATAGCTTCATAGGTAAGTGTTCTTAACTTCATTTTCTCCCATTTCATCAACTATTATTAAATTCTAGGCCTAAAAAAATGGGATTTAAGGGTAGAAATTGGGGTTTTGGATAGAGTTAGGGCTTTTTGAATTTTTGGGAATTCAACCTCGTTTTGTGGTCGGATTTCAAAACAAATTGTATATTCGGGCTCGTGGGGGAATGGTTGATCGGGTTTTGGTCCGAACCTCGTGTTTTGACCAAGCGGGCCCGGGGTCAAATTTTGGAATTTTTGGAAGAATGTTGGAAAATCTATAAATAGGCTTTGGAATTGAATTGTTGAGTAATTATTGATATTATTGAGTCGATTATGTCTAGATTCTATCATTTCGGAGTCGAGTCCGAGAGGAAAGGCGGTGTTAGAGGCTTGATTTGCATTCTTGGAGCCGAGGTAAGTGTTTGGCCAAACTTTAGCTGAGGGAATAAGTGTTGAGTCGTATGTGCTATTTGTTTTCTATCATGTTCAATGTATAGGTGAGGTGACGAGTACCTATACATTGTTTGTCAAGCATGCCCGTGAGTCGGTTTTGGTATATTACATGTTATTGCTTCGATATTCATTGTGTTATGAAACAAATTCATTTTGGAAGTTGTTCAATTGCTGAGAATACTTGATTATGGATTTGTGATAAGTCGTTTCAGTTGAGGATTGATTTTATTAAGTTATATATACTCGTGTGAGATTGGTTATAGCTGAGTCTCTTGCCGGGCAAGATTATTATTTTTGGTTGATATTCCCCTTGCTGGGTGGTTATGAACTGTATTTCATATTGTTGACTTCCTTGCCAAGTTGTTATTTGTTGTTGATTTGGGTGAGGAAGAGTGTAAAGCACGAAGGGTGATGCCGTGTATTCATTTCATTCATTGCATATTGAGGAAGAGAGTAAAAGCACGAAGGGTGATGCCGTGCCATGATTTTACATTTAAAAGCACGAAGGAACATGTCGTGCCCCTTTATTTATTTATTGCATTTTGAGGACGAGAGTAAAAGCACGAAGGGTGATGTCGTGTACTTGTTTTGGTAAGTATGAGAGTAAATCATGAAGGGTGATGTCGTGTACATAATTACTTGTGTTTGTTACTTCATGTTGACTTTTACTCTTTTATATGGTTGTCTTGCTTAGTCACTCATTATTTCCTGTTATTTTCCTGTTATATATTGTAGAACTGTACAGGTAATTTGTTGTTGTCGTGTCTAGCCTCGTCACTACTTCACCAAGGTTAGGCTCGCACTTACTCAGTACATGGGGTTAGTTGTATTGATGTTACACCTGCACTTCTTTATGTTGTGCAGATTACGCAGCCGGACCCAATGGGCACTGATAGAGGGAGAATCCTTCAGTCCACGCAGGCAACATCGAGGTAGACCCGCAAACGTTTGTGGGCCTTGGCGTCTCCATCTATCTTTTCCTTCTGTCTTTTGTGTATTTTTCCCAGACAGTTGTTCACTTTATTTCAAACTATTTTCTTTAGCAAATCTTAGTCTGGTTCGTGAGATTGTGACTCCAGATCTGGGATTGTACTTAAAGGAATTACTACGAGATTGGCTATTTTGGTTTTAGAATTTATTAAAATTCCGTATTTTTATTATGATCAGCTAGTTAGCATTATTATTTTTAATTGTTAACATGTCAATTAATTTAAGACGTTGGCTTGTCTAGCGGGTTCAACGGTAGACGCCATCACGGCCTGAAGGTAGAATTTCGGGTCGTGACAAAAACTATGCTATGTGGTGTAGTTCTATGCATATTAGTCTACTGGATAAGAGCAAACTAGGGTTTGTAGATGGAAGATATTCTAAAGAGAAATTTGATCCTTCTCTTCATGATTTGTGGGGAAAATGTAATGCTATTGTACTTTCATGGATAATGAACTCTGTGAGCACTGAGTTATTAAGTGGAATGGTGTATGCCACAAGTGCTCACAAAGTGTGGGGTGACCTTAGAGAAAGCTTTGAAAAAGTGAATGGCTCGAGAGTCTCGTACTTGCATAAGCAGATTTCCACTCTGTCACAGGGCATCTTATCAGTGTCCTCCTATTTCTCTAAATTGAAGGACTTTGGGCTCAATTTGATGCTCTTATGTCTTTTCCTGGTTGTGACTGTGAAAAATCAAAGAGATATGTAGAACATTTCGTCTATCGAAGGTTGTTACAGCTTTTAATGGGGTTGAATGAGTCATATGCACAATCTAGTAACCAGATCCTAAATATGTCCCTTATTCCCTCTATAAACAAAGCCTATTCTATGATCATTTTAGAAAAAAAGTAGAAGGTCTTTGGTTAATAATTCCTCAAGTGAAGTAGAAATTCATGAGGGAACAACCTTGTTCACTAGTAAAGGTCATCCTAATTCATCTCAGTTTGCTAATAAATCTGGCCCTGCTCCTTACTCTTCTAGTCTTGCCTCTTATTCCCCTGGCCCTCAGAATCATAATCAAGTGTTGTTCAATAACTAAGGAGGTTCATATCCTACCAATAACCTCAAGTAGAGGAAGAATCACGTGTATTGTTATTATTGCAATTTCAAAGGCCACACTAAGGAAACCTACTATAAACATAATGGCTATCCCTCAGATTTCAAATCCAAAGAGAAGTATCCTTCAGCAAATTCATATGCTTATACTGGAGAGATTCAATTCTCCAACAATCATGTTGGAGGAACATATGGCTCTTCAATCAATACTGTACCAACCTACAAAAGTCCATCATCACCTTCACAGGTAGCCAATCTCACTAACAGCCAGCTTGCTCAGGTTGCAGCAAGTGGAATTCCTTAATTTACACAGGAGAAGTAACACCGAATTATGCAGATGGTTGAAAAAGGAAGTGAGAATAGTGGCTCAGCCATGACAGTAGGTATGACTCACAATGAAATACTTCCTGAAGATAAGCCTAAGTGGATAATTGACACTGGAGCTTCTAATGATATGGCGTATAGGATTGATATGTTGTTTGATTTAAAACACTTGGGAAAATCTAAAGTAGGGAAGTGTGTCTTCTACTTACAAGAGATTTAGCCACTGTAAGACACCTAGTCTGCACATACATATTTCCTGGACACAAAATAACTAATGTAATGCATATACTTGAGCTCAGATACAATCTATTATCTGTCTCAAAGATTACAAAAGAGCTAAAGTGTGTAGCTATGTTCTTTCCTGACTTTTATATATTTGAGGAACTCTTCAGTGCATAGGTGAAGGGAATTGGTAAGGAATACTGTGGCTTGTATGTGCTCACCTCTGGGAGTATAATACAAGTAATTGATGATGCACCTACTACAAGAAACTCAAGTTCTGTTCCTAGATCTCTCAATGTAAATATCAGTGAGTATACTAGATAAAATGTTTCCTTAAGTCATAGGAGGCTAGGTCATGTACCTTTGGATATACTAAAGAAAGTATGTGAATTTTAGTGTGAAATTTGATGATACTGAACAACATTGTAATGTCTGCCCAGTTGCTAAGCAAACAAGATTACCCTTTCCTTTAAGTACTTCAATTGCTCATTCCAGCTTTGATATTATTCATCCTGATGTGTGGGGTCCGTACAAGGTTCCTACTTATGATGGCAAGAGGTATTTTTTAACCATAGCTGATGATCATTCCAGATTCACCTGGCTTTATCTGTTACCCTCAAAAGTTGAAGTAATTGTTGTTCTTAGGAACTTCTTGATAATGGATATAACTATTCATTCCTCTGCTATTAAGGTTCTTAAAACAGATAATGGCTATGAATTATTTAATCCTCAAATGACATAACTGCTCAAGTCACTAGGCATCACTCATCAAAGCTCTAGTGTTTACACTCCACAACATAAATGGAATGGCTGCGAGAATGCACAATCATATACTCAATGTAGCGAGCACACTCAAATTCCAAGCTTCAGTTCCACTCAAATTATGGGGAGAGTGTGTTACTACTGCATGTTATCTTATAAACTGACTGCCTATTTTAATACTCAAAAGTAAAACACCATATGAAGTGTTGCATGGTGCTCCTGCTTCTCTCACTCAATTGAGAGTGTTTTAATGCCTAACCTATGTCTCAGGAGTAAGGAGAGCTGATAAATATTCTCCTAGAGTTGTTCCTGCAACTTTTTGGGTATTTTGTGGTTCAAAAGGAAATAAATGTCCGGAGGACAGAACCAAATCTTGAATTCCCGGGTTTCTTTTGACAATAGACCAATCAATGGTGCTCTATCGGAAACAAGATTCAGAGCTTTTAGATCCCGCCCTAAAATGCCCATTCCCCTAGAGTTCCTAAGTGATTTTTATTCTTACCACAGCCTTCTTAAGCCGAAAGAAAGCCGGGCAAGAATCTCATAGTAGTACGATATAAGATGTAAACACTAGCCTCCAATGAGTTTACAGTCAATAGAGATGTGGTGTTCAAGGAGGATGTCTATCCCTTCAGACACACTACCTCTCCTATATCATCAGTGCTCCCTATTTTAGAATTTTCCCTTGACATTAACTCTGAAAGCAATATAACAGTACCTTCTTAAAATGCCTCTTACTCACCTACTACAAAGTTACCTACTTAACTGCCTCCTGACCCCTTAGTATCTATTGAGGTTTGAAACCTCATCAGCTGCTTCAAACACCAGTACACCATCTGATGTAGAGCTTCCTATCGAGGCTTCAGCACCAGTGTCACATAATGAAGTATCTGAACCTAGCAAAAAAATCCCTAAGAGTGTCCAAACCACCACTATGGAAGATGGGTATGTGCTTCCAACTCATGGGAGGTCTAATTGTTGTTATCCCATATCAGATTATGTCAGCTATACCAACATCGATCTCTTCTTCCTAAAGTTCTGTACTCAGTGCCTACTCATCTATCATTGAACCACAGTCTTATAATGAAGTAGTTTAAAATCCTAAATGGATTGCTATTATGAAGTCAGAAATCACAGCAATAAAAGAGAACAAGACTTGGAGCATTGTTGATTTGCCAGATGACAAGGTTCCCATTGGATGCAAATGGGTTTTTAAAGTTAAGTACATAGCCTCATGAGGAGTAGAAAGATATAAATCAAGGATAGTAACTAAATGTTACAACCAACAAGAAGGGTTGGACTATACAAAAACTTTCTCTCCTGTGGCCAAGATGGTCACAGTCAGGTCAGTTATAACAGTTGCAGCAACTAAGCATTGGCATATCTTTCAAATGGATGTGCACAATGCCTTTATTCAAGGGGGATTTGTTAGAAGAAGTGTATATTGACATTCCACAAGGGTTTTCCACTCAGGTAGGGACAAACAAGGTCTGTAGGTTACACAAGTCATTATATGGCCTCAAACAGGCACCAAAACAGTGGAACAAGAAGCTAACTGACGCTTTGTTGCAGCTTGGTTTCACTCAAAGTCATTTTGATTACTCATTATTCACTAAGAAAGTGCAGGACAGACTAGTGTTTGTCTTAGTGTATGTTGATGACCTTTTGGTTACAGGGTGTTGTCCTCAACTTATTTTGCAAACGAGATGTGATCTGCAACTCAAGTTCAAGATGAAAAATCTTGGTAAACTCAAGTTTTTCTTGGGCATTGAGTTTTCCAGATCAATGAAGTGTATTGTCATGAATGAGAGAAATATGCTCTAGAGTTAATTGCTGAGCGGGACTTGGATGAGCTAAACCTGCTAGTGCTCCATTAGAGCATAATCAGAAACTCACCTCTGCAGACTATGACAACTTCATCAACAATCAAAGCACAAACAAAGATAATGCAAATACAGATCACTTGCTACCTGATGCTAGCCAATACCAAAGGCTAGTAAGGAGACTTTTGTATCTAACAATGACCAGGACAGACATTGCATTTACTATTAAGGTCCTTAGCTAGTTTATGCATTAGCCCAAAAAATCTCATATGGAAGCTACACTAAGGGTAGTAAGACACACCAAGAATGCACCTGGTCTGGGATTGCAGCCTTCTGAAAGCTCTGGGAAACTAAAAGCGTTTGTGACTCAGATTAGGGAGGCTACTTGCAAACTAGAAAGTCTATTACAGGCTATCTGGTGAAGTTTGGAAATGCCTTAGTCTCTTGGAAGTCTAAGAAGCAAGACATTGTGGAAAGGAGTTCTGCAGAAGCAGAGTTCAGAAGCAAGGCTTCAGTTGTGGCTGAATTAATTTGGTTAACATGTCTACACAAAGAACTAGGAGTGGAGGTTCAATTGCCTACTGTGACAGCATAACTGCAACCCAGATTGCAGCCAATCCCATATTCTATGAACACACAAAACACATTGACATAGATTGTTACTTTGTTAGAGAAAATATTATTCAAGGAATGGTAAAGACACATTATGTTTCTTCAAAAGAACAACAAGCTGATCTACTGACTAAGAGTCTGGGAAATCCATAACATAATTATCTACTATCCAAGCTGGGGTTGAAAGTTGTATTTCAATCATCAGTTTGAGGGAGGGTGTTGAAGGATCGAGTATGAGTCATAGTTGTCAAGCTGCTTCTTTAGTTCATTATGTTTGGCAGTTAAAGTCCTTAGGTGACAGATGAAACTAGATAAGTTAAAGAGGTAGTTAGTGGAAGTTAGTTTATATATATATACACACACACACACACACACACACTATACACAGATGGACATATGGTTGATTTCAATGAATGGAATGAGTTCATTCTCTGCTTAGCTCAACCTCTCATCTTTGCCTCCAAACTTGATCAACTTGTTCTAGATCTTAACACTTTCTTTCTCCAAGATTTCATTAGTTCCATTGTTCAACAATACTTTTAAGTTTTCAATAATTATATACTTCTATTGCTCTATAAAATCTTATCTAAGATCAACAATATCCCAAGAAAGATTAAATGAGCTGGCTATATTATCAATTGAATAAGAATAATCAGAGAAAATTGATTATAAAAAAGATTATTAGCAACTTTGTATTTCAAAAATCTAGAAGAATAGACTTCAAAATAAAACATATGTTATAAATTTCTTTTAAAAATTTAGGCTTCATATTAAACTTTGGCTTTAGGCCTCGCATATTCTTGAGCCGCCCATGTATGCACAATTCTTCTTGTATCGAGGGGCCAATACTTGTCCCTTCAATGATAGTAGTATGAGAAGAAGGACCTTCATGTACGATATTTTCTTTAATATTATAAGGCTTAGCATCTTCAGTTTCTGTCTTCACTTCTGAAGTTAATCCTGACTGTGATTCTGTAACTTCCATTGATGCTTCGGACTGACGATACTGCTAAATTTCACACACTATTACTTTTGTGATTAATACATAAAAGAAAGCACTAGCAAATTCATTTTTGTAATACACACCTAATTTTTTTTACAAGCAACTAGCTTGATTGATACTTAAGTTTATTGCAATGAGGTAATACAACATAATATTGTTGTTCTTCAGCTCCGTCAGTCAAACACACGCAGAAGCGGATCCAGGATTTAAACGTTATAGGTTCAACTTTTAAGAATTTAGTAATGGACAAATTAAATTTCAAAATTATGGGTTCTTATCTATTGTTTTTCAATTTTAATTAATTTTTACTCTGCGTCTAAAGTTATGAGTTCAATTCAATCCGTCGGTAGAACACTGCATCCAGGCTCATTCTTCCCTTCCCTTGATTCACGATCCTTGCAGCTTAATTAACCCCCATGTGTCGGGACCTGAACCGTGGTGGTGCTCTTCTACAGCTTTTTCTACATAGGCTCCGTAACTTCTGGAATTGAAAAAGGAAGCTTTTCCAAGCCCGAACAAGATCAAAAGAACTGATCGCTTTCTACAATAACAAAATAGTTATCTACTAGCCATGTTTTCTTTCTGTGATAATGCCGTAGCGTAGGACTCCAGGAATTTTGGAAGCTGAACATGCTCAAAAGATTCCTAAAGCTTTTAAAGTCTTATTATCGACGCGATGGACTGCTATTTGAAAACACTTTCAATACAAAAAGAGCTCCTTCCGGCTATACTCTAGTTGGACAGTCTTAGTTCAGTTTGAGTGAGAAAGGGAAGAACCACCCCCCTAGAGCCAGAACACAGGCGCCGACCTCTCCACCACCAGCACAAGTGAATAAGAAAAGATTACGTCGCCAAAGGTGGCGGTATCACTGTCTACAGGTCGAGTCATGAGATCTAAAGTGCAAATACTCGACGCTCAAAAATGATTTGGCGAACTCCAAAGTAGTAGGCATACTTTCACAATAGTCTTGTCCACAAGCAAATCAATGTTCGGCAATGGTTTGATCGCTAACAAACACAAGCATGGGAAAGAGAAGACTCCCAACAAGCAACTCCAAGAGCTCAAGCCCCTCGCTCCACTCATTTTTGAACTTCTAATCATACCTGGCTGAACTTTCCACTTCTATTCTACCGCCCTATCTAGTAAGAGCCTCTAAAGCTATGTTTGGGTTGCCCAGGAATCCAATGCACTAACTCCTGGAAGCTCCATTCATGCCCACCTACCGACCGAGGAATACGCTACCGATCCCTGAATCGAGGGACTACGCGCTTTCAATCCCTTACAGCTGCCTTCCAAGCCCTTCCACTGCCCGAACTACCAATCGCCCCACTATCTGCTAGTCTGGTTCGACTCGAACTTCTGTCATGTCAAGCTAGCAACTCCTTCTAAAACCCCAGGGAAAGGGGGGATAGAAATACTATTCAGTACAGCGGAGATAGTCTATTTGATGGTAAGAGCTATAGGAGCCCTAATTAAGGCTTTTACAATATAGTAAAAATATATGATATTCGAGAAGAACGGGGAAGCAAGGGAAGGAGAAGCTGTTGTGAATGAATCTGGTCATGGGAGTAAAGGTGTGCCTTAAGGCAGCGAGGGATGAAAGGATAGAATGATTCTTTGTATGCGCGAGCTGAAATACAGTTAGTTTCATTAGAGCCATTTTCTCACTTAGTTACCAACTTCCAATTCAAGTGCCACCGAGTAAATGGTAGCTTCAGATGAGATAAACCCCTGAGTCCAACGACGGATCGTAAAGTAATGGTCTCCAATGACCCAAGGCCCCGACTTATTTCCAGAATAAGAGTTCGATTGCGGCTTCCCCCTTTTTTGGGGGGGCATCAAGTTCCTAGCCAACTTCCACCTATCGACCCCGACCTCTCTTCATTTGTTTTGGATATTACCAATCCTAGCCTAGCCTTCGTAAATCACACTAAAGAGGACACCCAACTATGGAAAAGCCTCCTTAAGGGTGGGTTAGGTTAGTCAATCCGGCCCGAGACGTGTTCGTTGACAAAACCGCCGTAGGAATTCCTACTTTTCAATAGAGCGGAGGCGAACTGATCAACGAGAAAGAGTTCCTACTCACTACAAACGAATACACCACAAGATCGAACTGCACTCATGCCTCTCCCGCATCAAGTTGACCGCCCCCCCTACGTAGTGATTCTATCAATCATGTACGTAGGTAGGACCCTCCATTCTGATTGGTATATCATGAAAAAAGNATTCGTGGGAGCGGACCTTTGATTTCCTTGGACCACGTAAGAATTCATCGTCCGATTGAATCTGCTTTTTCCTGGATGCTCTATAGGAATCCACCGCTATTCCTTTCCTCCACCGATAAAGGTTCATCCCGAGTCACAAGAGAAATCTTTTTTTTTTTTAGTTCCCAAAATATATAGAATCCAGAATCCTTTTAAGCGCCTTAACACGAAAGTGACCAAGCAAGCAGATGATGATGGTTCAGCCGGTAAGCTAGCAAGCTTACGAAATGAAGGAAGGGGCGGATATAGTATGGGGGAAGCGATGTCATGTGACACCGCTTCGTCGGAATTTTTATTAAATATGTATATATAAATAGCATACAAAGTGAAAATATTGGGTATAAATATAAAAGATGACACCGCTTTTCATTATAGTGATTTATTCATTCATTCATTTTTTTCAAATTTAGACACCGCTTATCAAATGTACGCCCCTGACTGCATCTGCCCTTGAACACAAGGGACGACAATGAAAACAACAACAAAAACTACTACTCCTCCATTTCAATCTCAAACGAGTTGGGATCGTCTGTATGAATTCTTATTGACCATGTTTCTCCACTAGCAACGACGTGACCTATATTTTTTCAATATCTTATAAATTAATAACTAACCAAAATATAAATTTTATTTTCACTGCTAAAAAAATTTTCAAATCATTACTGTAATATTTTTTTCTTTTTTTCATTACAACAATACAACTAATATTATTATATGATGTAAAATAATGTCAAATAAAATGAGACCAAAGAAGTCAAACTTTGACTAAATAAACTGAGTATATTGTTGTTGTTGTTATTTCAAAAATGAGACCAAAGAAGTCAAACTTTGACTAAAACATTGTTACATTGAAATACATCCTTTTTGTAGGCGTTTGGACATAAATATTGTAATTTTTGAAATAACAACAACAACAACAATATACTCAGTATAATTTCATGGGTGGGGTCTGGGATTTAAAAAAAAGTAGTGTTTGCAACAAATTTTTTGTAGAAAAGTAAAACTACAATCACAAACAACAATAAAGAAAAAAGATTTTTATTGATAAACATTGCGGGTTACAACTCTGTTTATCTCTTGATTCTTTATCCGATTTGTTCTACGCGATTCGAGGGTCTTAGCAGCGTATATCTCGAACATAGGACTTTGAGCAAGACATATTTGACATGTCTTAGGTCTCTTAATGAATATTCCAAGAGTTTCATAGAATTTCGGAGATCTCTTATTTGATCTTCGTAGATCTCTATTTGATCTCTTTGTGCATATTCCGAGCGTTTATGAAATTGTTGAGATCCTCTTTCAAGGACATATGTAGCCTTATTTATAGGCATGATTAAGGTTTGGATGGAGTAGCCACCAAGTAACCCTTATAGACTCCTAATGTTTCAAGAGTCATCTTGAATTTAGTATTCTTGAACTGTTAAAATTTCAGTGTCTACAAATGCCCCCTGCTTCAAGGTTTGTCGACGTGTAGGCTTGCTGAAACTTGAAGACGAGACTTGAAGTACCCGAACATCACAACAGATAATCTTGAAACTTGTAGTTTTCGATTTGCATGAGGAAGAGATGAAGGGAAGAACTGGTCCCACTTGGCGTGCCAATTTATTTGCAACAAATTATTTGTAGAAAAATAAAACTACAATCACAAATAACAATAAAGAAAAAAGGATTTTATTGATAAACATTGCGGGTTACAACTCTGTTTATCCCTTGATTCTTTCCTCCAATTGTTCTACGCGATTCGAGGGCCTTAGCAGCGTATATCTCGAACATAGGACTTTGAGCAAGACATATTTGACATGTCTTAGGTCTCTTAATGAATATTTCAAGAGTTTCATAGAATTTCGGAGATCTCTTATTTGATCTTCGTAGATCTTTATTTGATCTCTTGGTGCATATTCCGAGCGTTTATGGAATTGCTGAGATCCTCTTTCAAGGACATATGTAGCCTTATTTATAGGCATGAATTAAGGTTTGGATGGAGTAGCCACCAAGTAACCCTTATAGATTCCTAATGTTTCAAGAGTCATCTTGAATTTAGTATTCTTGACCTGTTAAAATTTCAGTGTCTATAAGTAGTATTTGAAGTTAAATTGAGAAATGGTAATTGGAATTTGAAATTATGTTTGATATACATTTCACTTGAAAAAATAGTTACAGTTTTGTGAGTGGGGGAAAGAAAATTTCTGAAAATTTTGAAACACTTTTTGGTTTTTGAAAAACTCATTTTCAAAAAAATTTCAAAGACTTATAAAATTTAATACATTTTTGAAAAAAAGAAAAAGAAATTTATGGACAGCCGAGGCCAAAAGCTCGAATTGGAAAATGTAGCTCATATGACAGTTAGAATTTATTTTGTTCATATTTGAGAAAGAACTTGCGTACTGAATTCCTTTGGGCAATGATACAGAACAACTGGAAATTCTCAGAACTTCCATATCTTATTTATCTTTAGCCATTTAAGGATGTATTCAACGGTTGTGATCCTAGGTTAGATAGGATTAGGAATGAAGAAATTCGGGTGAAGGTGGGGGTGGCCCCGGTGGATGAGAAGAAACGGGAAGCGAGACTCAGATGGTTCGGGCAAGTGCGGAAGAGAAACCTTGATGCCTCGGTGAGGAGATGTGAGCGGCTGGCGGTGGTTGGCTCGAGTAGAGGTAGAAGGCGGCCGAAGAAGTATTGGGGAGAGGTGATTAGGCAGGACATGGCAAGAATGCGGATTTTCGAGGACATGGCCCTTAAAGGTCTGGAGGTCTAGCATCAGGGTTGTAGGATAGGGGATTCTAGAACTTTTCTTACTTCATTCCCGGGGCAAGGCGGGGTTGGGTAAGGTTTACCATAGATGGCTTGCGTATTGTATGGTGCCCCGGACGGTAACTGCTGATTGTTATTATTGCGTGTCATTTATTTTATGCTTTCATGTTTAGGCTATTATTTCTGCGATTTCTGCTGGAGTTACTAATGAATTGTCTTTTCTTTTCTTGTTTCACTTCCCTGTGCCGAGGGTTGATTGGAAACAATCTCTCTGCGCTATGAGTAGGGGTAAAGTCTGCGTACGTATTGCCCTCCCCAGACTTCACTTTGTGGGACTTTACTGGATAGTTGTTGGTGTTGTTCAACGGTTGTGATCATATCAAGTGGTCAAGTTTTCATATTTTCTCAACTGAGCTCTGCACAAAGCTGTAAGGAGATTTGAACTGAAACAAGAAATGGTAGCTAATTTGCAAGTAACTAAAAATTAAATGTGATCAAGACGTCATAAGATTCTCCAACAAAAACCCCCAAGTTGTGGTCTCTACAGCGTTACAGCCTTTTTTTTTATGGCAACGATGTTTAGGCTAGCTTTTGCACAGTTCCACTATTCCACTGCACCACCATTATGTCTATTATGGGGCCGGTGATGGGTCCGATCGAATGTGGAATGGTGTTAAGCTAGTCTGCCAATCGACTCGAGGCATGGACCAGTGTGGACTGGGTGGGGTTGAGGGAGGGGGCCAAAGTTCGGGCTTTTGATGCGCTCGTGGAACGTCATCTCTTTGATTGCGGTAGGCAGCGCTCACTCTTGGCCGGGCTCGAAGCAGAAGATAGAACGTAATATCTCTTGTTGGTTCAGCTCATCAAGCTATTACAAAAGAGTCCAGCGGAGTCAAAGAAAAAAGCCATTTTTACAGTATTTTCGCTTCCAGTCCGGATCCATCCTAAACCAAAGAGTAGGGCTAAGTGAGGGGCATAGCGATACAATGTTCATACTCGAGTTGCTCAAAATCCAGTAGGAATATCAGGAATAGTAGAATCTAGTAGGAGCTTGCCTTGGAATGCAGTGAGGGAGCATTTTTCGGGATTTGTCCGCTCCGAACGCTGGCCTGTGAGCTCCCATTTTCATCCACTTCATAGAACAATCTTCACCAAAAATTATTTAACTAATGCATCAAAATTCTCATGCAAATGAATGAAGCTACAATCATGTTTCACATGAATCTGCTGTAGCAAAAAACAGAACTGCTAATATTAACATTTCAGTATGCTAATAAGTTCAAGATAAAAACCACAATTACACTAACAGATAAAGAGTGTACACTGTATCTAAAGATGAAGTCAAGATTGTAAGGAGTTGAGGCGACGGGTGGCGGATTCAATGCCACCAAGAGCTGCATTTTCGCGCTGATCAATTTCCCTAAGTACATCTTTAGCTGCCTCCACTTGGGTATGAAGGTTTTGCATCTTAAGGCTTGCAATCACATGGTCTGCGACGCATTTTTGTTTCTTATGTTTCAGTGCCTCTTCATTCTGTTTAAGAACATCCACCCATTGTTTTAGCCTACCAATCAGTTCCATTGCC
Organism: Nicotiana knightiana; assembly: GCA_005239525.1. NCBI lineage: Eukaryota > Viridiplantae > Streptophyta > Magnoliopsida > Solanales > Solanaceae > Nicotiana > Nicotiana knightiana. The sequence goes on from ML394384.1 coordinate 19,398, forward strand.
TCCAACATTTGCCTTTCAAATGTTTCCTTCTTTTTCATGATCATCACCATATCCTTCATATCTTGTCTTCAGCTCTGGAAAAGATTGCATCTCTCTCTGTCTCTTTATTGTGAGCAAATCAAAGTGATATGCAATCAAATCCTTGACATCCTTGTAGAAAGAAGTATAATCCACGTCAAGAATATCCAAGCTAAAGAAGGCATTATTTGCACACTTAACCATATCTTCAACGTTTTTTATGCTTCCAGAGGTGAGTTGGAACACCAAAACCGACTTGACAGGAGAGATTGTGGTCTTTACTTCTTCATGAATGTTGGAAGAATATTCATTCCAAAGACGCGGATTTGGGGGTGGATTCAGCATTAGTAATGGATTCAGATTTATCTTTGTCTCTCTTTGTTCTTCATCTGTAATAAGTACAGGTGCATCTATGCTCGAACCCAATGGTGGCACAGGAGGCAGCGAAACTGCTGGAGTTTCTTTCGTTGCCCTCGATGGCGCTTCAACATCAACTACATCAAAATGATTTAGTTTAAGAAAGCAGGAAAAGTAACGAAAGACCTATGCTTTATAGTTACTAGAACTAATTTTTAAGCTTTATAGTTGAAACTTAGTGAAAAATTACAGAATCTTTATAAGTTTAAAATGATTCATGCTTTAAAGTTTGAACTTATAAAAACTTACTAAATCTTTAGTGACACGTACATGTTATGCTGGACCGGTATATTATACTGAATATGCTGGAACTCCAGTATAAAATAGCTGTCCAGCATAACACGCTGGAAGTTCATACACAGCTACTCCAATCTCCAGTATATTATGCTGGAACTTTTCGCGTGATGGAGTTACACCATAATATGCTGTAAATTAATATACAAGTGCACCAATCTCCAGTATATTATGTTGGACCGGTCCGTGTTGTAGCATAATAGTGGCTATTTTTCAATAACATTGCAAACGCTGGCTATTTTTTAATGACCAGTCCGAAAACTGGATAGTCCAGGCAATTTTTACTTAAAAATTAGAACTTGATATATGATTTAAAGTTTAAATTAAAGTTTGGTGTAGAAAATAGAGCTAACAGTGGGAGTTACACTTCTGTGGATTCAATTATTTCAATCTCTATTATTTCCCTCTTTTCCTTTTCATATCAAAGCTTTATAATTGTAAGCTAGAACAAGAAGATATTGGACTTTTATCTTTGAGGTAACAACAACAACATAATACCTAGTGTAATCGTAATTACTGGGGTCAGGAAAGGATAACATGTACGAAGACCTCGGCGTGTTTCTAGTGGACTCTCGGCTCGAAAAAGCATAAGTGCAACAGTAATAAAAAGAAAAAGGGCAAGAAACAACACTAAGAAGCCATGGAAGAAAAACATTAATAACAACGAGATAGTAAGATAATTGAAAACTTTTACCATTTATATAGGAATTAAAAAAATTACTATAGTGTAATATTAACTCCCCCACCCCACCCCTGCCCCCAACCAACAAGAAAAGAACAAAGAAAACAAACTGTGAACCAGAACAGAAAGTAAACTAGTAGAAGAGGAAGCTCACCTTCTGCTGAAAGTGGTGTCTGTTTCACCTTGGCACTGATCATGCATATTGCATTTCTCACTCTGATCAGAAGTAGCAGCAACTGCAGTTGCAGTACCTTTGAAACAAGGAGGATTAATATTTCTAGGCACAGTCTTGGCCAAAGGTGTAGCAAAACCAGGTGGTAGTTCTGAATCAGAGTTTTTTCCATCATTTTTACTTCCCTAGATACAAAAATTACTTAAAAGAGTTCTTTTTAAGCCAAAGAAAAGGACTGAAAATGAATTTTTTTTTCTTTTTTGTTGACAGAAAAGAAGATGGAAATGACAAGAATGGTAAAATTTGTTTTCACTGTTCTTTGTGCAAGAATACTAGTAATAGCCAGGGAAGTAATTATGTGTGGGAAAAGGACAGGAACAGACCAAGAATAAAGAAGAGGTGTGATTGTTTTAAGTGTAGGACATTTTTGACTGCTCCTAATTCCTACCGCAGAAAAATTAAAAAAATAAAAATAAAAAGATACAAAATGTAGCAAATATTGTCAAAATTTCTCAATTTACTATATAACTAGTAAACTACCCGTACTTTGCGCGGGGTTTAAGAAATATCAATAAAATTTTAAAACAATTAATCAAGTTAATAACAAATGTAGATATTATCCTTCTTTTTTTTTAGAAAGAAAATCGCCAATAAATAAAATATATTTGGTTTTTTTAGTTTATTTGTAGCAAATAATATATGTGATGTATAGTTAATTGTATATTATTAATGAATATTACATAAGTTTTATTTAATTAAGAAAGTTCAAGACCAAGAAAAATAAACCCTACAATTAAAATAACAGTTGCATAGATTCTTAAAGTCAACAATTACACAAATAAAAGTTGTATATTAAGAAGCTGAAATTTTTTATGTGAAAATATATACTTTTTGACAAAAGATCATTAAAAAGACCTCTTCCTCTTACTTTGCATGTTAAAACTTTTATTCTATTAATTTATTGTATTATTCTGGTAGTTAAAGCATGAATTTATGTGATAACATTTAATTGAGCAACTTCAATATTAAATTAGAGAATGTCACACTTTAAATAATAAAATGCATCAAGCATTCACATGAACGATTAATTTATCTAATAAAAACATCTTTCAATAACACACTTAATAAGATAAGAATCAAAATTAATTGTGTGTAAATCTCAACATTAGAATAATGCGTATTGTTTGCAAGTTTATTATGAACGTCACTAAGTTTTCAAGCATCGATAGTATAACCCGAAAATAAAAAAATTCTTTATTTCATAAAGTTAGTAACTCTTTTAAACTACCGAAAGCCTGCCCCATTCACAGTGTTAAATTTTTGATTGGCAATAACATATTATTACATGTGAATTCTTAATTAATTAGATTACATTGTATGTTAACTTAAAGTTATCTACAAATTGTCAATGTCATAGATTAATGCCTAATTCAAAAAAGTTCATTGAAGAAAAGAAATAGAGGCAAAAGAATTAAGAACCTATAGAAAAATATATTTATAAAAATGACAAATCTATATATAACATGAAAAGAAAACCACATTAGAATCTCATTTCGATATCGGATAAAATCACGACTCAAAGTTATTGCAATTGTAGAGTAAAAATATATACAACAAAAAATATATATCAAAATTACTATGTATTATTTGAAAAAAAAAATCACTACTTCAACTTATACAACATAAACCTAAAGATGACAAAATCAAAGACCATTAATGAGAATTGTGAAATACCCTTTACTTCGATCTTCACTTCATTATTTGACACTTTCTCTTAAACATTCTTCTTAAGATTCACACATGTATGGAATATCTTCGTGCATTTACCTTGAATAAAAAATAAAGAATAGAAATTATACCACATCTTAGTATAATTTTTCTTTTCCGCTACAACCCTTGATATAGAAATAGCTCACACCATTATAAGCAAAATATAAAGTTAGTATCAATCATATTTGTTCAAAACATAGAAGTCCTTTTATAGGTACATATGGAGGAACATATAATAAATAGTCATAAACTTACAAATTAAATATTTAGAGGTTATGAATATGAAAGACATCAGAGTTATTGAGAATATTAAAAATATAGGTTATGAAGTTCAAGAGGTGTGAGTTATGAAGATAGAATTTTTAACATAAAATAAATGACAAGAAAAAGATGAAAAACCCAAAAAAAGGAGAAAAAAGATAATGTTTCTTGGCTTAAGAGAGGCGTCACCTTACTGTTCTATTGTCCACTTTTATATTATATATAGATCTTAGAGCCCATTTGGACATAAGAATTTTTTCACATTCTTTCGATTTTTTATTTTTTTTCGAAATCAGTATTTTGGCCGTGAAATTTCTAATTTTCACTTGAAGATACATTTTGAAATTTTTCGAAAACTTGAAAAACTCCGAAAAGCTATTTTTCAAAATTTTCACTCAGATCACTCACAAAAATTAAAAACAATCCAAAATTATATTTATGTTCAAACACAACTTTAATTTTCAAATACTATTTTCACTCGAAATTTTTTTGTTGTAATTTTACAATTATTATGTCCAAACGCCCACTACCGTACAAAAGAAAAAAAAAGATGTCAGTACACTATATCAAAAATAACTCGAATTGGAAAAGGAAAAGTTAAAATACAGACTGGCAAATGATAAAACAGGAATTTATCAGAGTATTCATCTCTGATTTATCTTTAGCTTTGTAAGGGAATATTCAACGGCTGTGATCATAGCAATGGTCAAGTTTTCAGATTTCCTTAATTGAGCTCTGCAGAAATGGTAGCTACATTTTGTTTGGTTATAGGGGCTAGAAAAATAATCTGGATATAAAATTAGAGATTATTTTATCCCGCGTTTGAATAAGATTTCATTTTCGAAAACAGAACAAAGACCCGTTTGTTCATAAAATTTTGTCTTTTTTGTTTTCGAAACTCATCTTCAAAATATTGTTTGGTTATACATTTCAGTTTTTTTGGGTTAAAATACGATCTATATCATTACTGCAAAAATAATATTACAAAAGTTAACGAGTCACATGATCAGAATCATACAAAAAGCTAATTTCCTACGTGATCAGAATCTACACATAAAAGCAAGGGGAACTCCAAGGGATCGTTTAATTTGAAGACAGGTTATGTTGGGATTCGTTATACTGAGATTAATTATGTTAAAATTAGTTATTCTTGTATTATTTCATATTGATTGTTTGGTATGTTGTATTAATTGTGAGATTATCAATTTTATTATTTTATCCTGAAAGAACTTATCCTAGATTATTATTTCACAATCTGACAGGTATATATTATCCTGTATTATTGTTAATCTTGGGATAACTTATCCCATAATTAGTAACCAAACAAGAGATAAGGCAATACTAAATTTTTATCCCAAAAATTTGTTTATCCATCGTACCAAAACGACCCCTAAGGAGAATCTAAAGATAATTAAAGTCCCTAAAAACTTGAGCAGGATATACAACATGCAATAACAAAACAAAGAAACAACTTGTTTGCTGCTAGAAAAAAATGAAATTCCAAAAATCCAACTAACTGAAATCATCAAGATTTATAGACTTGCTGCTTTTGAGGTATCACCTTGCTCATCGCCTCCTACAGATTCACCGGAGGAATCTCCCTGTGCAACGAGAGATTGTTTCACAACATTGTTAATAGCATCTTTTCTCGTGAATCTTCTGTCAAGAACCCGGTTCCTCTTAGCTACTTTGTCTATATTGTACTTGTACTGATCTTGCTTGTGCAAAGGGCAACCTTTGATGAAATATCCTGTCTTTCTACATTTATGACATAAGTCACAGCCTTTTGATCTGTTGAAGCTACCCCTTTTTGGAATGCCTCCATTTTTGCGCACCATTTTCTATAATCTTTTTGTTAGATAGGCCATGTCAGCATCTTCGCCACTTGAGTCATTGTTGTCAACCTTTAGGACCAGATTCTTCTCCTTCTTGTGTTCTCTTATTTCATAGTCATTCTTTTTCTTCATTTCATACGTCTTCAGATTTTCAATGAGTTCATCAATGATCAACTTTTGCAAATCCTTTGCCTCTGTGATTGCATTGACCTTGCTTTCCCAGGAACCAGGTAGTACACTAAGTATTTTCCCGACAAGTTTGTTCCTTAGAATGATTTCTCACAAAACATGAAGCTCATTGATGATGGAGGTGAATCGAGTGTGTATATCCTGAATGGACTCATCATCCTTCATCCTGAAGAGTTCATACTCAGTGGTGAGCATGTCGATCTTCGACTGCTTGACGTGAGTTGTTTCCGTTTGGAGATCTTCCCAGATCTCCTTGGCTGATTGACAGGTAGAGATCCTATTGTATTCTCTGGTCTAGTACCAGGGACAATGATTTTTTTTGCTCGAAAGTTCTTCTCTATAGCTTTGCGGTCAACATCATTGTACTCCTTCCTTAGGGTCCATCACAGATAACATCCCAGAGCTCTAAATCTTCAGTCATGACAAAACCTTGCATCCTTGTATTCCACCATCCGTAGTATTGTCCATTGAACCTTGGTGGTCTGTCGGTAGATTGACCTTCTTCAAAGTTTGGTGGAACATCATGAGATCCTTTCTAGGTGTTAGCCTGATAGAAAGAACCTGCTCTAATACCAACTGATAGAAACTTAGGATTCCACCAAACTGTATAAAAAAAACTAATTCTCTATGAGTTCCCGCACAAACAAAGATACGTAAATGACACAATAGAGTTTTACTTGAAAAACTTCCAACTCACGGGATTAAAATCACGACCGACACTTGTAGGATTTCAATTTCACTACTGAGCAAACTTCAGATTATAAATTATTGTGACCTAGGAATTAAACTCTTAATCCCTCACTCACTTGTAATATAACTCTATTACAAATCTCTTTGTAATAACTCTATTACAAAGCTCACAACTCGACTAACTCTAGCCAAGACACAAGCACAAGGTTTATGATTTTACAACAAATTTCCTACATAATGCTTCTAGCTAAGCTAAATAGGAATTACAAGTAGATTGCTCTAACAAAGGTACAACGCAATGAAGGAAATATGGAAATGCTGTGCTGGAAACTGGTCCTTGTTCTGTTGTTCTTCGTTCTTGAAGCTTGAAATCACTTACAGATGGGAGCACACTGAGAGAGAAGCTTGATAATTTTCGTAAGTTTTTAAGTGACTACTGCTGCACTGTTTGCACTGTTGCGTGTGTGCAGAGAAACGGTTGCAGGGACTTTACAGTTGTGGGGTGTTGACTAGTACAGTCATATGTTTCTTTGACTCCGATTGTTGAAACTTGTGTATGACTTGAAATTTGTTGTTCTTGAGCACTTTGACGATGTGTAACATGTTCCCCATCTGGTTCTTATTATTAAGTTTGTTAGATCATCAAAACATAACAGGCACATGAGCTATGCACATAACCTATCAGAATTCAAATTAGTGTAATATCTTGTATTTAGTGTTCAACTTTTTTTTTTTCCTTTACCTTTTCTAAGTTAATGAACAATAATTTAGTAATAGTACATATAGATAGAACTTAGAAGGGGATAAGATATTCCACTGGCAAGAAGCCAATCATCTTCTTTACCCTTATATCTAAGTTTATAAGCATTATCATTTTCTTGACAGGTATAAAACCACGCAGAGAGTAAGTAAAATAATCAGTATACAAACATGAGAGATTATTTATACCGAGGTTACATGCTTGGTGTAAGCAATGTCACTGCTACCGAAAATAGCAATTGAAATTGCAGCAGCGGCAATACCCATTTTTTAAATGTATGCAGGAGCTGAATATATTTAGCTGTCCTTTTAAATCCAGACGAGATACCTTTGCCCGCTGCGTGCTCCCAATAGTAATGTATGCTATAGACATGCAGCATCTTACAAAATTCAGATCTTCACTTGGTTAGTAGGAAACAAACTTATTTTGAATACTTATTATTTCATTCTTATTTCTTCTATTTTGATTTTAATCAAGTTGGTTTTTAATACTATTTTTTATTTTCTTTCATCATCGCTCGTCTTTTTTATTGAATTATCTTTTTTAAGCCAAGATTTTTATAAGCCTGAAGATAGCTTTACTTATATGATGAATTTGGAAAATAATGAAATTAATTTTTTTGCTAATTAGGTATTTCAAATACTTAATTATTTATTTTCAGCAATAAAAGATATAATTATATTTTATTAATTTAAATTCTTAATATTAACTCATACCAAATTTTATTATTTGATTATAATTATAATTTTAAATATAGTTGATTTGTAGTCCTAAATATTAGGAAAGTAATTAAATGAGTATTCCTACACATTAGGAAAATAACTAAATTTGATCCAATGTAAACTCTATTTTTAAAGGTTAAAAAAGGGGAACGACATTTCGTCAAGTGCCTTCGTGCTTTTAATATAACTAGAAAGCGCGTGTTTCTTTTCTCAAAAGTTACAATCTTTTTTAAAAGATGACATTCATGTTAAAAATAAAATTAGTATTTATTATTTCAACCAATTCATGTTTTAGCTCTTTTTTTTATGTGCTCATATACACCACATTTTAGAGAATCAGAACAACATAAAAAATAACTATTTAAACAAGTTAACTTACCGAAAAAATTGCAAACGATTCATATTCAAACTGAGACTCTTCAAGGGTCCAGCAAAGTATTTCCATAGTAAATATGGATTCATGAATCATAATTCATTACAATTTAAAAAAGTCAAAATATTAGCTAGGCAATGTGTACTATCAACGAAGATTTGGGAGGTGGAGTTTGTTCAAATAATCTAAAAGAATCAAAGTGGTTTATTTACAGTAGGTTTCAAACTTTGTACTAATTAAACATATAAAATAATAAATACAAAAAAGTAAGCCATTGCAAAAAAAGATGCGGGAGGTGGAATTTTTTTATTTAATTAGCTAAAAAATATCTAGAAAAATCAAAGAGTAGACTTTAAACTTTGTATTAACTGAAAAGATCAAATAATAATAATAATAATAATAATGAATTATAATTCTAAGTTTACCCAAAACAAAATGCAGTTATGAAAGGTAAACAAAGTCGATCATTCTCTTTAATTATTCGATACAGCCTTAGCCATTTACTCAACCAAGAAAACCAAGGTTAAATATTTATATTTTGGAGTGGAAACCTTTTGGATGCAAGCAGAATTTTTTACTTTAGCTTTTTTTCCTAATAACAAATTAACAACTCGTGAATTGTACCATATTGAATTAATTGGTTAGCATCCAACTAATACAATAGTACTAATGAACCTTAGCAGAACTGTAATTCTAGTTAATATTCTAGTTAACAGAATTGTAATTCTACTTAATATTGTATGGTGTACTTGAACATATAGAAATATTCATGACATAAGCAGAACAATGCATATCATAGAAATATTCATGACATAATAGAACAATGCATATCTTGTAGTTAATAATTGTAGTTTACACAATTGCAACTCTACTTAATATTGTATACCGTACTTGAATATAGGGGTGTGCATTCGAATCGGTTTCGATTTCGATTTCGAAATTTTTTTTTATCGAATTATCGATTTCGATTTCGATTTTGTCCACTTAGCTTATCGATTTATCGATAAATCGATAAGATATATATATATATATATTTTTTTTTTTTTTTTTNCTACGGCCCTACCCTCCTGCCCCTTTAGAGCTGAACTGCTGAAACTTCAAATTTTCTTCACTCAAAATTTCTCCTTTCTCGGTTTCTCCCACAAATCTGGTAATTCTCTATCTCCAAATGGGTTCTCTCAGTAAGTTGATTGTAATTTGGTAGAAGTTCTTTTGGTCAGTTAGGTAAGGAGCTGAAGAATAATTAGTCTGCCTGAATTAAATCAATTAATCGTAGTATCATTTGGTATGATACAGTAGTGATTAATCATCTATCTCTATTAGCTACCCACTATTTATACATGTTTTACACATAATATACATATATTAAGTAAGGGTACTAAACATGACAATATCGTTTAGAGCTAGCAAATTTTCTTATTGGTGTAATCGATAACCGAATCGATAAGCCCCAAAAATCGATAAACCGAAATCGAAAAAATCGAAACCTTATTAAAACGATAATGATAAGCATATGTACAAATCGATAATCGATAAACAATTATCGATAAGGGTCAAAATCGAATGCACACCCCTACTTGAATATATTGAAATATTCATGATATCTCGGGCATTAAAGCAATACCAACAAATTTTTTCGTAATTAAATGTTAGAGCTTAATAATCCACAAGTGGGAAAAGGAACAAGTACACCATAGAAAAGCAATTTCTCTATCTTAACACTCTTCAATTGTTCAAAGTTAATTTCCTAAAGCCATGAAATAAAAACTATAAATAAAGCATCACTGAAACATAAAAAAAAAAAAATTAAAAATGATAGATCTGATAAAATCATATATTCGACATTTAGGGCTAGAAACCACATAAAACGTAGTAATATAGATATTAAATAATCGAGTTTATGGACTAATGCGTCCAATAACACAATCTGGCTTGATGCCAACTTGAGAATCAAACCACTTATTTTTGCATAAATAAAAATATAAATAAGATACCTGTGGAATCACGTTGGAAGTGTATGAAGATTGACTCAAAATACAGAATAATCTTTAATGTGAACTGTCTTTTGTCATCCTTTAAGAGATTTTTGTATATAAATTGCTAGGTTTTTCTTTTTATAAATGTGCTTTTCTAACTTAAGAAGGAATGTATTTTAGATTTAACAATCACGTTTTTATTCCCCTTAAATTTCTAACTCCTAAATATTAGGAGAAATTGATACAAATTTAATTGATTTAAAATTCTTAAATATTATTAAAGAAAATATTAAATGACTATTTTGTTCAAGATCAAATATATTTTTAAACGGTAAAAAATGCGAATGACATTTCGCTAAGGGCCTTCGTGCTTTTAATATAGTATAGATATAGATAAAAGTTATTCAATATTGTGTTCATTACTCAAAAGTCACTTTTTTTTCTTTTGTTACACAAAATTATTTTACTTTGCTCTATTTATCACAAAAGTCACATTGGCCAGATTTTATAATACTTTTACTTGCAAAGTCTATAATAAATCCCTTCATTTATGTAATACCTTTTATATTAGTATATACTATTATAATATATTATTACGTAGATATTTTTTTTATAATTTAAAATAATTTATATTATTTTATAATATATCCATACATACAAAATTAATGGCATTCAATTTGTTTAATACATATTTTAAATATAAAAATGATAAAAAAAATATATTACTTTTAATGTTTAAAAGTAGTTTCAAAGATATTTGTGGTTAATATTAAGTTTTTTAAAACTTTATCTGTTACTATTATTTATTTGAAAGTATTAATCTGATGTTGAACTTTGCTAAATGTATGTATTTTATTTATTAAATTAATGGGTATGGCTTGGCTGATAAATCAATGAGCTTTGATGTTTCAATTTTCATTAAACATATTTCGTTAAGCATGATTAAGAACGTGGACTAGAGATTTGTTCAAGGTAATATTACTGACAAATCTAATAATACTACTTATATATCTTGAAAATTAATATTAAGAAAAAATAAATGTACGAATATATTATAAAGGAAGCAAGTATATTAAATGACCTTTTCTCAAAGAATTTTTGACATGTGGCATCCATTTTATACTATGTTAATATCAAGGACATATACAAGACAAGTTACAAACGACAAGGGTATGAATGGATTAAATGTGTAATGAAGGAAAAAATTGAATAACATATTGCCATAAAGAATGGAGTACTAAAGACCCATACTAGTATCTTATTAACATGATTTCTCAATAACAGAAGATCATTTAAACTAATCAATTAAGTAGTATCTTTCATTAATCATGTACTACAATCTCATTAGAAACAAAGTTAACACCTAAAACAAATCTAGCAAAACGGATTTGATCATTTTTTTCATTCAAAACAAAGTTGTATAGGATAAAGTCGGTTCCTATTAAATACTCAAATAATAGAGCGACACGTGAAACCGGAGATAGACAGAAAACATGGCAAATAGAAACTAAGATCGGAGACAACAACTTCGATTGGCATCGAAAAGACCCCGAAGGGAATGTTGCTAATGAAGTTAACACCTTAGCAAAACTGATTTGATCATTTTTTTCATTCAAAGCAGAGCAAACATTGTCATCTCTATTTTTAACCTTGAAAAGTATTGCAACTGAGTTCGAATACGTCTTACTTCCGTGGGTACATGACCCTTTACATGTAAGACCTATTGCTCATGCAATTTGGGATCCCCATTTTGGTCAACCGGCCGTGGAAGCTTTTACTCAAAGGGAGCTCTTGGCCCGGTGATCAGTGAATATTGTTTATTCTGATATTTATCAATGGTGGTGTACAATTGGTTTGCGGACTAATAAAGATCTTTATACTTGCGCTCTTTTTCTATTATTTCTTTCTGCTATATCCTTTCTTTCTTTTTTTGTTTCTTCTCTTTTTCTTTTACATCAACAATTTAAACAGCTTTGTTTAAAAAACCACCAACAAAACAATTTAAACAGCTTTGTCTAAAATACCACCAACAAATTATGAAAAAAGGGTTGATTAACAAAGCCAAAATAATAACAATTTACACTGAATAGAGTGTACTGATAGTTCATTCAAGTTCAGGATATTCCCTCGAAGACAATCTACTATTTTTGAAGTTATGGGTTCATATCTACTACTTTTGTTATTCTAACAAATTTTTACGTATTTTACTCCGCGTCGAAAGCTATGGGTTCAATTGAACCCGTTATCAGCACACCACATCCGCCCCTGGATGAACAGCTCAATCCATACACTGGAGACGTCGAGTGGCTGATAAAATGCCTTTGAGAGCTGCATTCTTACGCTCCTCCATTTCCTTCCGCATTACTCTAGCTGTCTCCATTTGTGTACCAAGTTTTTCTACCTCGACGTGTGCAGTCTTAGGAGTTGTTTTATCTAAAATGCCAAGAATCAACAACTATAATCTTGTAAAGATTTCAGCTTTTTGGTGTTTCACTCTTAGTTGCTCGGACTCGGGTGCGGATATCCGATACAGGGACGGATACGAGTATCGGGTTCAGCAAAATCTAAATTTTAAGATTCGGAGGTGCGGATCTAGATATGGATACGGGTGCGGGGATTCGGCTATTAAAAAAATAGAGCTATAAAATTATTGTAAATTTTGAGAGATATTCTGTGAAAAACTTACATGAATATTGTACAATTCAATCTTTTATTCTCCAAGATGGATATTATTCTTTCATTATTCTAAATCTGTTTTATTTTTTATTTTGAGAAATCAATTTCTCAATTTCTCTTCCAAATTTGTCAATGGACTCCGGTCAAAATGTCCGAAGTCAGTTGACTGTATCCGGAACGTATCCCGTCCTCGTATCCGTATCCGTCCCGTATCCGAACAGGGATGACACCAAAATCGAAGAGTCCGCGCAACTTAGGTTTTACTGAAGAAACAAGAAAGTAAGGGCACCCCAGGTTATTATTGTGCGCCACAGCTAGCCCGAATGCCAAGAAACTACTATAATCCTATGTTGTGCGGACTCTTCGTAATGTAGCCGCACCCATGTCAGATCCTTAAAAAATGCACTATTTTTGAAGGATCCGACACGTATCTGGTCACATGTTCGGAGAGTCCAAGCAACATAGCTATAATCTTGTAAAACATCAGCTTCTTATGTTTCACTGCAAAAACAAGAAAGAAAAGGGCACCCCAGGTTGATAATTTGTGCTACACAGCTAACCCAAAATACCAAGAAACTACTATATAATCTTGTTATGACTTCAGCTTTTTGATGTATTACTGAAGAAACAAGAAAGAAAAGGACACCTCAGGTTGATAAATTGTGCTACAAAGCTTAGCCCAAAAGTGCCAAGAAACTACTACTATAATCTTGTAAAGATTTCAGCTTTCTAACTTGTGGAGCTACGATGGGCACCAGGGGCGAAGCTATGTTGGCCCAAGGATGGTCAACTGAACACCGTTCGTCGAAATATTAAAGACTTCAGCTTTTTTTTTTTTTACTGAAGGAACAAGAAAGAAAAGGGCAGCTAAGGTTGATAATTTGTGCTAGCACAAAAAGCTAAATACACTCTACAAGAAAACTGAAAAACATGAAAGTAAGTAAAGAAAACTTACTATAAACCCCACAGACTTTCTTGGAAGCCCTTTTTTTCTTGCAACAACATTCTTCTAGTGTTGAAGATGATGAGCTAGTGCTACCATTTTGGAGAGACCTTCTTCGAGCCAAAGCTTAACCTTGTCGCCACCATTTTAGTATAGTTGCTCAGAAATAAGTAGTGGATTTCAAAAACCAGAAAGCAGTCAATGAACTCTGTGAGAAAAAAGAGAAAGCTGTAAGCTTGTGCTAGCTGAAAAGGTTTTGTTTGCCAATTAAGCCAAAGATTTTACTCTGAATAATTTGTGCTCTTATTCCAAACAAATTCAATTAGGTGTTTGGAAAATAAAAAGATATATTATGCACTTGACTTTAGTGTAAAATATTCCTATTATTAAGTGTGTAATGATAAAGTTATCTCGGTGTGGCCTATAGGTCACGGGTTCGAGCAGTGGAAGTAGGCACTAATACTTGCATTAGGTTAGGCTGTCTATATCACACTTCTCGGGATACTGCCCTTTCTGGGACCCTGCGTGAACACGGGATGACTTGTGCACCGTGCTGGTCCTTTTTTTCTTTATATTAATTTCTTGATCAAGTATTTTACAATATAAACTTAATCAGTTAACTAGAATTTGGATATCAAGTAGCAACTAGGAGATAATGAACTGAATTTGCCTCTGGTCTAACCACTAGTTAAACCATTACAAGAAATCTTCAATATTAGCTGCCTGTTGTTTTAGTCCACAAATCAGTTCATCTTATGAGCGGAAATAGGAAGTCATTTTCCTTCACAATTTTCTGAACTTCTAATTTTACATCAGTATCTTAACAAATACGACATTGTTATCAATCTTTAATAAGTTTCATTGAAACACTAATCCATTTACATAAATACTGAATAACTGAACAAGAAATTTAAATAGAATCCTACTTACACACAATCTGTTATCTGTCTGTTGCCAGTGGAAGTGAAATCTCAAAACAATTCAAAATAGTCTTTATTTTGATCAACAGGTATAATCAGAACCATCTCTCACTTATGGAAATCATCAGCCATAAAAGGTATATAAATCCTACTAAGCTCAGTTCATACAATGCAGGCGTCGAGTGATGGATTCAATCCGTTTGTAAGCTGCATCCTTGCGCCGCTCAACTTCCTTCTTCACTGCTTTAACTGCCTCTACTTGTGTACCAAGTTTTTCTACCTCAGCCTGTGCAGCTTCATGCTCTTTTTCATATTTTTGTTCGTCGCATTTCAAATGCTCTACACGATCTTTAATTTCAGCAACCATTTGTTTCAATCTCTGGATAAGTTCTTCTGCCTTCTCAATTTCTCTCTTCACATGTTCCTTTTCCTCGTTGGCCATGTTCAGTTTTGCTTGAGTACTAATAATCGCCTCTTCAATATCATCAGCACGAATAACTACCTCTTCATATGTCCTCTCCAATTCCAAAAAAGTCAAGATATTGTCTTTCCTCTCTTCAATTTGCAATTCATATTTACTAGAAATCAATTCCTTCACATCTCTGTAGAAACAATCATAATCAGCACCCAGCCAATTCAACGTGTTGAAAACACCATTGGCAAAATCAACCATGTCCTCCACTTTAGCAGTCGTCTCAGAAGTAAGCTCGGACACCAACATAGACTTGACTTGAGTGATCATCATCTTCGATTTCTCAAGCATCTCGGGTTTATGATTAGTTCTTGGAGGTTGCTTCAGTCTTGATAAAGAATTTAGCTTAAACTTTGTCTCTCTTTGTTCTTCCTCTTCATCACAAGGAATTAACAAAGGCCTATCACTGGTTGATCTAAATGGTACCATAGGAGGCGAAGGAACTTATTCCGGAGCAAATGTGCTCGTCGAAAATGGGGAAAGAGTATTGCCATTTGACTCCTTTGTTGGCACAGGAGGTGAAGGAACTGCTGCAGCTTTTCTGGGAACATAAGCACTTTAAAGATAATGGAAAAATCAAACAGGGAAGATCAATATAATGTTTTTAAAGAAAAACTTTAACTTCCAAACAGAGAAGAACATGTATGTAAATCTACTGATATATCATATTTTTCTAACTAACAGCTTTTTTGACTTTCCTTACTCCATCAAGAATATAGTTTTTTAACCTGAAAAGCCTCGTGTTATGTAAATTCTTCAAATAACTTCTGGTCCGAAATGTGTGACCATGCTAAAGAATTAGGCCCCTGCAATAGATCATTTAATTTGCATCTTTGTTGTATGAGATAAAGTTTAGGCAGTCCCAAGGCTCCCGATAGCCTAATTCTAATGGGTTTGAGAGATAACATGTACCTTTGGTAATGATGCTTGGAGGCCAAATGACAAAATACAAATCTAAAAGAAGAGAAAAAGTGTGGAAGAATTTTAACAAATAACATGGAGGACGAATACATTAGATAATTTCCTAGAGGTAGGCTCTACTGCACGATCTAAAGTATGAAAAAATGAGACTTTTCCTAAATGTTTGTAGCCTCCTGTTTATAAGTATGGCGCGCTTCATACCCATAAACAAGACTCTACTAACATGACTTCATAGACCCCTAGGACTCCATAAACCTGAGGCTCTGATACCAAATTCGTCACGACCCATTTTCTAAACAAGTCGGGATCGGCACCCGATCACTAAACATGACCGAGCGAACCATCTGCGCTTATCAAATCTATTATAACTTCAAACTTTATATGCAATGAGGCAATACTAAAACCAAATTCTTTTAATTAATTTAAATATCTAAAATAAACCAACTCCAAAACTTTATTCGTAGTAAACGATGAAATACTGCTAAGTTATTATCAAAAACATCTGAAAATCTTAACCCACTGACTGTGTCTATGAAGCATCTACTGATAAACAGACGCACTGCTCAAGACATGAGATTTCCTGGCCAGTTCTCAAAGTAAACAAAGAAATAAGTAAATAAAGATGACTCTAAGGAGTACTCCACGAATAAAAGCGGAGCTCACCAATAACACTGGAAGAGAAGGAAGTCCTAACCCGTAGTCTGTTCGCCTGAAAAACCGGTTCCTACGTTGTACCGCAGACCAACGTAGGTTCCCAAAAGAGAACGCCAGTACTATCCATTGTACTCAGTGAATCTCAACGTCAGGGGACGAAACTTTAATACAATACACATTACGAGCAAAGAATCTAAATGCATAGAAAACATAAAGCTTCTAAGAACAATTCCAAAATAATTGAATAATAGTAGTTTATGTATATTCTAAAAGAAATTCTTTTCTTTTTCTTTCTTAAAAAAAATACTTCACTTTATACTTTGGGAGTTCGAACTATCCTGACCTATTTCTGTCTTAGTCACCGTGTGATCGGCACGGGTTCGATCCCAACCTGATCGAATAGGCCAAATCCACGAGATGTCACTCGTTTCATGGTTCTCAGCGCTCATTATCGTACCTTAGCATGGCTAAGTAAATTCTCAGCAACGAAACCCTCGGCTCGTGTGCTCCCTACTTTGGTACAAGTAGCTTCAGGAAGTCAACACCTTGGTCAGGACCCTCGGCCTGGAAGATGACCCCTTCTCAGAATAAAGGATACTCCCAAAAATATTTTCTTTCTAAAACTTCTTCTTGTGACTTTTCAAGTCTAAATATTTCAAACATACTTATTCTAGAATGTTTAAATGTAAGGTATGGCATAAGAATGAAATAAATATTCAAAATTTATTTCTAAATATTCTTGCTTTTGCATGAATTTTCAACATGAAAATGGCATATAATAATAACACAAAAATCTGAAAATTTATGCATATGTATTAAAATAAATCATCTAACTTTAACTAAAATAATTCCAAGTTAATAGGAACTCACTCACTTCAATTAAGTACATACTCTTTTAGCCAATTCATCAAACACCTTGATGCACACTTTTGTGAGTTAAACCACTTTGGTAAAGGGTTATATCAACTCACCTCAAAACTTCTCGAGCCAATACGTAGACCCTAGTCCAATTAACACCAGTCAAACAATCGATTCTTCAACAACCAATGCGTTTTAATCAATTTTAAAGTTTCACACTTAAACATGCAATTTATTGTTGATATAGAGAAAGAAGGGAATTAACTATTCAATTCTTATACTGTAGGATAATTGACAATAAGGAATTTTATATACCTGAGTTCAAGAATTAGTGATTTGTAAAGAATCCCAGATTTTTCGTAGACTGCGTGATTGTTCGCTGCCTCTGTTTCTAATATTCCAGCATTTTCTCTTTAGTTTTGTTCCTAAACTTTTGTGGTTTTGGTTTGTTGACTTTCCCCAAGGCTTTATGCCTTTTGGTCGCTGGAACAGATGGTACTATATGGGCTTTTAGCCCAATTTCTTGAAGACTTATTTGGTTTCTTTTTTTTTTTACAAGAATTTATTGATACTCACTTTTAATAGTTAATAATACTCATTCTTAGTAATTAGTAACATTAAAAATATTAATATTCCCTAATTGTATATCTAATTATTTAAGTGTGTGTGTATATATATATATATATATATATATATATTTCACTATAGGCAAGAAAAATAATAATAATAATAATTTAATTCTATAATTAGCGTGTCTAGAAACTTTTATAAATTTGAGGAGTGTTACAATAAGATAGCAGCAATTTTCTCTGGATCAACTTGAAGGCCATCATAAGATAGAATATGGCCCAGATAGGCAATGGAGTACTGACAAAATTGACATTTTGATCGTTTAACCACTAAAGCATTGCTATGAAGGCTGTCAAATACAGAGCGAATGTGAGCTAGGTGATCCTGCCACGATTGGCTATAAATGAGAATATCGTCAAAAAAACAAGGACAAATTGGCGAAGAAACGGTTTGAAAATGGAGTTCATTGTGGACTGGAAGGTGGAAGGGGCATTCGAAAGCCCAAATGGCATAAAAGTGAACTCATAATGTACATCGTGAGTGCGGAAGGCAGTCTTTTCAATATCCGGGGGATGGAGGCGAATTTGGTGATACCCTGCTAATAAATCCAATTTAGAGAAGAAACGAGCATTGTGCAACTCGTCAAACAGTTCATCAACAGTAGGTATAGGAAAACGATCTTTGACTATAATGGAGTTCAAGGCCCAGTAATCAACGCAAAAACGCCAAGACACATCTTTCTTCCTAACTAATAGAACAGGGGAAGAATAAGGACTTGAACTGGGACAAATAACACTAGACTTAAGCATTTCGAACACTTGGCGTTCGATTTCAGCCTTCTGAAAATGAAGGTATCGATAAGGACGCACATTAATTGGATTAGCACCTGGAAGCAGTGGAATATGATGGTCCTGAGGTCTAGAGGGTGGAAGTGACTCTAGGGATTTGAATACATCATTATAGGATTGGAGGATAAGGGATAAGTCTTGAGGATAATCAGGTAAAGAAGTGGTAGATGTAGAGTGGAGATCTAACTGCAGGAGATAAGAAATGGCATCAGTTTGTGAAAAACGATGAAGGGTGGACATATTGATTTGGGTTGGGGAAGAAACAAAGCCACCTACCCAACAAATGCGTTGCCCAGAAATGTTGAACTCAAAGAGACGGTTCACATAGTCTGTAGTACTAGGACCTAGTGTGGCTAGCCAAACCACACCCAAAACAAGGTCAGACCCATGAAGATCAATGACAAAGAAATTAGTGGAAAAAGAAAATCCTTGAATAGTAATAGGAACATCATGGATCACACCAAGACACGTCAAGGCATGCCCATTTCCAACCACAACCGAAAATCTGGTAGATGGCTCAATAGCCAATTTAAGTTTCCTAGCAGCACGCGGATTGACAAAATTAAGAGTGCTACCTCCATCAATGAGAATCTGAGCTGCAAGGCCCTTGATGTAGCCAGTCACGCGAATAGTGAAGGAGTGTAGTCCGCCGGACAAGGCGTGAAGACTGATGGTGAGAAGAGAGGGTGAGGCAGGTGATATATCAGGAGGAGGGGAATCAGAAGGTGGTGGTAACAATTCCAATTGGAGATCCTCAATGGCTTCGTCATCTGCTAGAGGAAGGAAAAGCTGGGGTGTAGAGGAGCAACGATGACCCTTGTGGTATTTTTCATCACAATTGAAGCACAAATTAAGCTCGCGTTTGCGTTGAACCTCTGCCGGTGTGAGTTTTTTAAAAGGGATACGGCCAAATCCGGGAAGAGAGGCAGTCGGAGACGGTGCAGAAGGAGAGATTGACGGGGTTGATTTAGGGTTCCAAGTAGTTTGTTGTGGCAGGGAAAGAGGCTGGGGTTTAGAGAAAGAAGTGGGCCGGGTTGTTTGTTTGGGTTGGGCCAAATATTTCTGCTCTTGTAAAAAGGCCAAACCAATGGCCTCATTCAAGTCCACAAGACGAAAGGAAAGAACATCAACCATAATATCGGGCAGAAGCCTAAAATAAAGCAATGTTTCAACATTGGCGGTAACATCTCTGTCGTACGGTTAGCGAGCTTTTCAAAAAGGGAAAGATAGTCATGAACGGAAGAAGTCATTTGCAATTTTTCAAGCAAACTCTCTGGTGATTCCAATGATTTTGCCCCAAAACGAGTCACAAAAGCTCTCATCAAGTGAGCCCAACCACATAACTGATGATTCCGGTACATCCATTGATACCAATCTCTGGCGTCACCTTCAAGGAATAAGGAACATTGATTGATGTGTTCTTCGTCGGAAACATTGTAGTTGTCAAAATATTGATGGGCCTGAAAAATCAAACTCTCCGCAACGTTACCGTCGCACTTTGGCAAGTCAATTGCTCTGTCTCTATGAAAGTGAGTAGAGGGTTGTTGCTGTTGTTGTTGTTGTGGTTGAGTGACGTTCAAAACTGGTGTGTGTGGTGATGTATGTTGCTTATATCCAGTTTGTTGTTGTGGCGTCGATGATTGACCCAATACAGAGGAAGAAGGGCTAGCAGCGATTGGCATCGGCGTTGGAGAAGGAGCTCTCGGAGAAGCCATGTGCGCAACAATCTCCTGAAGGTTATTGTGGATGGAGTCCAGAGCTCTGGTGTGAATAGCTGACTGTTCTTGAAGGTGTTTCACAGCTTCATCCAAAGATTTCAACCGAGTATTGTGTGCACCGCCACCCATTTGTAGAAGGAGGGTCAATGAAAGCACCAAATATAAGGAAATGGATTTAATATTCAATTGAACTGAAGAGTTACACTATATGGTCATCATTCCTTAGGAAAACAAGGAAAAACAGTGAAAAAAAATGAAAAACTAGAAAATAGAGGTTCCAGACTGCTACAAAGTAGCTAATGAAATAAAAAGCAAACTTCATCCACACCTAATCTAATTGTTGTTGCTGCTATATATGCTACTCCTTGCCAAGCAATTTTTGTCCTTCTCTAACGACTTGACAGATGCATCATTCCCTTTTGGATTGGGGACCACTTAGTGGTCCAAGTGACTTGGCAAATGCCTCTCTCTAGTACTACGTCTAGGTACTGTAGGAGTGTGCTGCTGATTTATTACATTTTACCTACATTTTAGCCATTGATTGGGGCCAATAACAGTTTGAAGCTATTACTTTATGTTTTCAAGAGCCACATATTAACAAAAACTATTTTTTATTTTCAAAATATATAACACATTGTATCACAAATCTGAAAGAAAAGGATTGCCAATGTCACATCTTAAAGTATCAACTGACACAGAAAATGTGAACAGCATACCAGGTATCAGCCTATAAAGACTAGAAACTTCCCAAACAGAGTTGAAAAGGTTCAGAAGAATATATCCAAAGACCATTAGTATCATTCAGATGGTTAAGCTTCTTGAGCACTCTGTTTTTCCTTTTGATAGGTAAAGGATATTTTGAGCACTAGTATCTTTGAGATAGTTAAACCTTTTGACTAACAAGTCATAGGATAGGGTGTGCAATAGCGAGAATATTAGACATGGGTAAAGGAAAGTGAGAAAGAGGAAATTTAAGGAATTTCTTACAGTGTTTGACACAAGGTTGTGAACTCTCCAAAGATATTGTATACAACGAACAGATCATGACAATATATTAGTGTTAACATTCATATATATAAGATCAAAGCACAAATGTTATGTTTTTTATAAAGAAAACACAAATGATTAAAGCACTGGTAAAGAATCACCGAACTTGTTCTTCCATCTCCTAGTGAATATCGATACAAAGAAATATGTGTGTATTCTACTTCCTTTAAATAATGCCAAGTAACAGAAGGTAAGCAACAACCTCAGTTCCCCCACCCCACCTCTTTGGACAAATGTTGATTATTAAGGATCTGCTGAAAACTTGGTTATAGATATCTCTTCTAGAATAGTTAGACGGGAATCTGCCGGTAATTAGAAAAGCTAGCAACTAAATGCAGAACACCGTATGGGTCCCAAGAGAGGATCCTAATAGCAAATTTTAATCCTTATTAGGCCCAAAAACAAGGGAACAAGCTGGAATCTCTTCGAGCATCATAGGGAACAAGAAAAGCAAGGCATTTGACAAAAATATCTTGTATTGAATGGAAGTGATGATCAGAACCTTTTTTGACAAAGCAGGTACATTGTTGGAAGACAGAGGTTCCTTTCTGAAGTCTTTTGCAACCTCTTCATGATTATCCTTGTCAGTAATAAGCACCAAATTATTGAATTCATCTTTGTGGCTTACATTCACACAAATGTTCCC
The DNA here is from genome assembly GCA_005239525.1 of Nicotiana knightiana. Taxonomy (NCBI): domain Eukaryota; kingdom Viridiplantae; phylum Streptophyta; class Magnoliopsida; order Solanales; family Solanaceae; genus Nicotiana; species Nicotiana knightiana. The sequence goes on from ML394384.1 coordinate 41,830, forward strand.
AGTGCTACAAGCAAAACTCATGGTTAGTCAAGAAAACAGAATCAACAACCAAAATTGATGTCAAAGAAAATAACACACTATGACTAAGTATGGTCTAAGTGTTCAAAAATACACGCAATGGCGATGGAAGTACTGTAGAGCATTCAGCAATGTAATCACTACCCCCCCCCCCCCCAAAAAAAGAACATCTCAAAAACAAAAAGAAGAACTAAATAATTCACCTTAGGCTCTGGAATTGATAAATCAAAACTTAAGCGAGATGATGGAAAAGTCCTATCTGTTTTCATAGTACAACTTTGGAACTCTATATTGTGTTAGTTCATTCAAATTATATTAATAAAGGAGGTCAGTGTTATATATTAAAGAACAATGCTGAGAATGTCCTAGCCTCGTAGATGCTAGAATAAACAACCTTCAAGGAAAAGATGATTTTATCCTTCACAAATAATACTTACCTCAAGACAAAAAAAAGATGATGGTGCACAGCTGCATGCTACAGCAGAAAGATACAAATATTGCTGGCATATGATGCATGTAGGATCCTTCAAAGAAGATAAGGTGAAATTTGTCAAATACACTTCAGAACACACTCAGTCAAAAATTCAAGAAGCAACATCAAAGTTAAAGTACCTCCTCCGTGCCCACATATCCAGGCTTCAGACGAGGCGGCATGGCAGAAGAATTAACACGGCCATTTTTCCAAAGTCGCTCTCTCCAAGACTTTTCTCTAGAATAGACCCTAGCCAGTTCTATTTTTAAGTAAGGTGCTGCCTTGCTGTAAAATTCGCTCTGCAAGGTGATGAAAATTATTAAATTGGCATGACTAAAATTTAAAGATAAATAGAAGCATGGAAAATCTATCTACAAAAATACTAAGCAATGAAAGTATGACATCAATAGTTCTTCGGAAGAAGCATCAATTAGCATAAGTTTGGTCAAAAGCTTAGAAAATATTGTAGGCAGCTGAAGCAACCCAACATCTACTTCAAAATATTTAGTGCACTAGAGTAATCCCACCACAGAAAGCATGTAAAAAGCCAGCTTTTACATCCATGGGAAAAGAACAAATAAATATAGCATTGTCCACAGCAGGCCATGGAAAATGGCGAATAGGACTAGGATACAGACCCTGGCTACTGCACAGAGCAGCTCTTTATGAGACAAAACAGCAGGTTTGCGATAAATTTGGTAAAGATCTGCTCCAAATCCACCATGAGGTAACCAGCCGGCAGGGGCAAAATTGACAGCCTCAGCACAATTTAAGCCTGCAGTTCCAAGATGCATGAAAGACTACAGGAGAGAGCTGCATCATCCATGACTAGCATTTGACTAAGAATGAACTCTTCGAACCTCTTGCAAATCAAAGATAAAATAGCAAAAATTCATGGCTCACCGCAGTTGAATCCTCCATGATACGATATGGGAAAGGTAATAATGAAGTCCCTAGGCTCCTGTGACAAAGAAAACACAAGCCACATAAATGAGAAGTGGAAAAGAAGAAAAGCTTTAAAATTGGTTCCTCTCTACACTGGAAAATCTGTCATGAAGGGGATAGCAAGTACAGTTAAGGGGATATTTATTATTGAGTTACAACTTACTATATATATATATATA
>ML394385.1:0-29107 GCA_005239525.1 Nicotiana knightiana
AACTCAAACAAATATTTAACTAGAATTAATCTAAAATAGTAAATCAAAAGATGAAATAGACAATTAACTTAAAGATGAATTCAAGGTAAATTGATATTCTAGAGTTATGGGTGTTTAAACAATCACGTTGAGTTTTTGACCTAAATCCTCTAATCAGGTTTATTGATTGACGAGGTTAATATTGCTCGTAGCCTTCTCCCGAAGCACAACTCGCCTATTCAAGTGAACCTAACGCCTATATTCCTATGGAATCAGGATTAACAANTTAGAACTAATAAACTATAAAACTAAAAGAAGACAAGAGAAGAAAAACTAAGTAGAATCCTCTGTCCAAAGTCTGCCTCCGCATCCGCATAATCTAACCCTCAATGTGATGTTTTTGGGTCTATTTATATGTTTAGAATGAACCCTAAACGTCTCAAAGACTTCTATTCTAACTTGGAAACACTTAAAACCCGTCAAAACTCGATTTCTGGCCGTCCCGGGACCCTGGCATTTCAGCCCAAATGCCTGGGTAAGGCCAGGCAGCCCCTGGCGTTACAACTCTAACGCCTGGGTAACGCAGGCGTTATGGGTCTAACGCCTGGGTAACGCCAGGCTACCCCAGGCTGTTTGGCTCCACTGCCCGGCTATCGTCCGGGCGTCCCTTTTCGCGTATTCTTTGACGTATTTGCATCCGTTTAGCCCCGTTTCCATTTCCAATTCACCTACACATAAAACAAAACCCATTAGGCACATACGACGTATATTTTATCATTAAAGCTCATAAAATGCGAGGTATATAATGCTTAAAATCATGAATTCTAGCCACTCATCAGTGGTCACTGCAGGAACTTTGCAAGGAAAAAAATTGGCTAAGTTCTGAAACTGTGCGGACCGCACCAGAATTAAGCGGACCGCACAAGCACTTTCCGGCCGCATAATTCAGTGTGTGGTCACATAATTGGGAGATGAAAATTGATAGTTCTTTGAAGTTTGTCCTGATAAAATTCCTTAAGAATTTGCGACCACACACAAAATTTTGTGGACTGCATGAATTATGCTGACCGTAGTCATTTTTATGTGGACCACGTCACCATTTCAAGGAGCAAGTAAGGGGTGCGAACTACACCAAAATTGTGCGGCCACACTCAGGTAAGTTAGTGGGCCAGCCAGGTCAAAGTACAAATAGGACTTTTCTAAGCTTTTCACAGTTTACAAACTTTGACCTTTGAGACCAACCTAGCACAGTGCACACTCCCTTTGCTCTCAATCTTCTCTCATTTTATCAAGTGTGAATCTAATATGCATACTCATTACTGGTATGTTAATTTCAATGCTTTAGATTCTTCTTTTTCTTTTTCTTTGTTTTAGTTTATTTAGTCTAGGTTTAGGTTCTTGCCTAAATTTTCAATAGATAGTCAAATCTTGATAGGCATCATGTGGGTAGTGTTTTAAATGCTAAATGGGGCCTGGGATAGTAGCTATTCATGCTCAATTGCTAAAATACTTTCTTAATTAGTGAAATCCCTGTTCAAATCGTAAGTCAGTGCCGGTGTTATTTGATTTATGCGGCCGCACATATTTTTGTGCGGTCCGCACTAGGGTATGCGGCTGCACACATTTTTTGTGCGGTCCGTAGCACTCTAAGTTTAGAGAACTTATTGGTTGATGACATTATGTGCACTCAATTTTGTGTGGTTTGAAGTGGAATTGTGCGACCGCACTCATTTTTGTGCGGTCCGCACAGTTTAAACTTCAGATACCCAACAAGACATTATACGGCCGCACTCAAAATTGTGTGGTCCGCAATGGGTTTGTGCAACCACACTCAACTTTGTACGGTCAGCACTGAGGAAACTTCAGAGACCCCAGTAGTTTGAACCTAGGGCTGTGCATCTGCACTTATTTTTGTGCTGTCCACACTGGGCAGTCTGCGGCCGCACTCACTTTTGTGCGGTGCGCACTGCCCATTTCTTAGACTGAGTACTTCACTTTCAATACTGATTCTATATACATTTTGAGCTCCAATAATAACTGTTTCCACTACTTGTGTGTTGCAGACAATGGTTCGCTCACGTGGCAGAGGAGATACATCAAAAGGGAGGGAAGAACCCTCCCGAGGCCGGGGCCGAAGAAAACCCAACCTACCACTGTCAGTTCAAAAGTTCCTAAGTAAGAAAGTCACAGCTAATAGACCACCTCCAGAATATTCAAACACCAGTGAGTACCTCCCATCTGGGGAAGCTTCGGAGGGTAACTCCATGCAAGCACAATCGGAAGCTCAATCACACCAATTCCCAGGGAGACTCCACCTAGTCAATGAATCAACTTCCTCTTATAGTTCTTCTAAAGGTTCGAAGGGGGGTTAGTCAAGCATCTGAGCCCTCTCCCCCACCTGATCCAGCTAATCCCATTAATTTGGATGATGATGATGAGGTCCCGGAGGTGGTGATACTACTGTTGGGGGATTGGAAATATCAAGGAGGACGGAGTTATGGGAAGAAAAGTTCGTCAGTGAGAAGGACTTTGCCAAGTTCAGAGAATGGTCGTCACAAAGGTTACTCACTCTTGAGCGACAATTCGTGATGAAAGATTTGAACAAACACAAACCCAATGTCCTCAAACAATTTTAAGATCTCAAAGGATGGAAATGGTTCACCTCCAGCATGTTAGATACAAATAAGCACATGGTCAAATAATTCTATGCCAACGTTTCTCACATAAAAAATGGTACCAAGGTGACGCAAGTTTGGAATTTGAAAATCTGCTTTGGCGCCCATGAACTGAACCAATATGTGGGGTTTGAGGAAGAAGAAGCGGTACACTATTTGGAAAAGATACCTATGGGTGATGTAGTTCGCCCATGGCTACCTGAGATTCTGGCAGTCCCAGGGACAACACCTCCATGGCTCACAGCAGGGGTTCAAATTGTCTGAGCCACCCTAAACTTTGAAGCCAAAGGGTGGAAAACATTCGTGTGCAGCCGGCTTGATCCTTGACTCAATGAAAACATCCTCCCAATTCCCCGTGCAGTTTTAGTGGCTTCCATCATGGCCATGTATCCTATAAATGTGGGAGCTCTGATGTCTTACAACATTTCTAAAGCGGTCCAGAAGGAGGAGAGGTCATATCCCTACCCCAATTTCCTCACAGAGTACTTCAAAGATCAAGGGGTGGAATCAAGGCACTATGATGTACTAGTGAAGGAAAAAAAGCCTTTTTCATTGTACCACCTCCAGGGAGCTGACAACCCTAAGTTCAAGGGCAAAGCTACTACCTCTACTGGCCAGTCTAAAGAGCTAGTGGTATTGGTTACTGATTCAATTGCGAGCCTTTCACAACAATCGATACTTCCACCGGAACAGCAACCATGCCACCTTCATCTTCTGGACCTTCTTCTTCAGCTAGACTATCAATGCCATTATCAGTACCAGCCTCATCTACCTACCCTCAGACTGCACTGCGAGTCTCTCAAACACTCGCGAGTCTCAACAACTGGATGCATGCAGCTACTAAAAAGTTGACTGCCATATCCAGTGCTGTTGCAATACAGTCATCATCCCCAGCAGAGCCTCAGGTACCTCCGTCAGTGGAGGAAACATTGAAGAAAATTCTGGACAACCAGAAGGTTATCATAGAGACTCTAGCTACGCATGGGAAGGTCATCAAGGATCTAGGCAAACAGGTCAGGAAGATGCGGAAGACTCAGGCATCAAAGGAGTCGGTAGAGAAGCTGCGCAAAGAAGTTGAAAAGTTTTCTTTGCCGGAGATCTTCCACTAGGCCTTCTCATGGACCAGTCTGTCCAGTAACACCTGCAACAGTACCAGAGAAAACAGAGGAAGCAACCGTCCAGTCTGAGGAGCCGGCTGCAACTACACACATTGTTGAGGAGTTGATACAGATGCTCAGCAAGCCAATTGTCCCTTAGCCAGGAGATAATGAGATACACCTAGAGGAGACAGAGGGTGTTGAGGAACCCATGCAGGCTGAGGACACCACGCAGGCTGAGGACCCTATGCAGACTGAGACCACATAGGGAGTTTTCTCTACTCTCTACCCTTTCCCTGTTCTTATTTTTGATTAAGCTTCGAGGACAATGCTTATTTTCATTTGGGGATGGTCCATTTTGATTGACATTGACATTAGGTATGTAATAACTATTACACTATTTATTCTTTATCTTTGTTTTCTCTTTGGTATGTATATATTTTTCCCCAGTTGATGTATATATTCATTTTTCTTATGTATATATTCGCCTTACTTCATTTTATATATTCAGTTTACCTTATGTAGTTTTTTTCATAACTTATTTAGTTTGTTTTTCTTTAGTAGCATAACTTTTACTTACTTTAGTAGCTTCTTTTTAATTTGTTTGCTTCTTTTTACGTTTTATATGAGAAATAAGCCTTTGATTTTCCTAATGCCACGGTTCTTTCCAAAGGTGGTTGTTATGTGAGCCGGGTGGCTCTTCCCAGCGATGGATGGCATGACAACATTCTTAAGACTTTGAGTCCGTTTTCTTTTATGTTTTGGTAAATATAGTAGTAATGAATAAAAGTGTCTCGAGCATGCTTCACTTGGTACTAACACATTTACCTCCGACCATATGTTTAAAAACAAAGTTGTTGGCATAAAATAGGTTTAGATGTGGCCTTTAGACTCTTGTGTTGACTTAAACAATCATCAAGTGGTTCAGTCGAGTCATTTGTGATTTTCAATCTTAGCTAGGGTTGTTGCGGGCCCTAGAATCTGTTCTCTTTAGCAATCCAGCATCTTGAGAAATGAGGTATTGAGTTGTAAGTCCAAGTTCCCGTGCCAATAAGTTTAGAACTTGCCCCGAATGTTTGTCTAGGCGAAATTCTAAGTGTAGCTCGACTTGAGAAATGATTGTAGGCTCTCCTTGGCCCGATCTGAAACTTGGAAACTTCCGTAGCCTACCAATGTGATATCCCTAGTCAACCCCTTTGAGTCAAAGCCCTTTTTCTTTCAATAACCATGTTACAAGCCTTTATCCGTTTTATAATAACCCTCTTTTGGAACCCGATCTTTCCTTCGCATTTTTGAAAAGAAATTGGCAAAAGCATAAGTTTGGGGGAGAGACGAGGAGTTTGAAAGTGATAAAAGGTACAAAGAAGGAAAAGAAATGAAGAAAGTGGAAGGCAAGGAAAAGAAAGAAAGGCAAAAAAGAAAGATGTCAAAAAGAAAGTGAATAAGGTAGAGAGTTGAAGGGATTCAAAGAAAACAATGATGAAAGGGGTGGAGTAAATAGAAAAGGAGAAAAATGATTGTCATGATCAAGAAAGAGTGACATTATATCTCTCTAGTTCCCCCAAAGAAAAAGAAAATGACTCAAATAGTCGAGAAAGTATCAGCTGAAAAGAGAAAAGGGAGTGCTTAAGAAAAGATGAAACCATCATATTCCAACAAGTCCTACCTTGATCCAAAAGCCTTCATTACATTCCCGCAAAAGCCCTATATGATTTCAAGTTGAGTGAGCATACATTAGTGGTGATTTACATAAAGGGAAGCCTATGGTACTTAGAGCCGGACTTGTGACATTCTTTTGACAGAGATGAACGAACTTTTTCACAATCCTTGTTTCGAGTGTTACATTCTAAAGTTAGATTTGCTCATGGAGAGTAGAGGAGGAGGAGTTTGGGATCCACAATGGCCTACGTGATAGAGCGAGCTTTCTTGATGAATAAAGTCAACTCTTGATGCTCTAGTGTCACATTAGAATTATTGTACTAAAAAAAAAAAGTCAAAACATTGTGTTGTTGATAGTTCATATGTGTTGAAGGTAATTGTTAGTCCCAATTGATGCATGGTTGATTCACTTATGCTAGCTAAAATATCCCCTTTGCTAGTGGAGGTGAGAATTACCTTATTTTCTTGAGGAGAAGCAAAAGCTTAAGTTTGAGAGAGTTGATAAGTAGGGATTTGGACCTCTTATTTGCTCTCTTTTACTTATGTTTTAGGTTGAAAATGCTTAAAGGCATTCACGAAAACTAATAAAATGTTCTTGCTTACAAGAATATTGCAATATGACCCAAACGAATCAAAATTAACTCACAAAGGAGCCAAAAAGTGATCAAGAACCAAAACAAGGCATAAAAGCTAACTATGCGGACCGCATAATTCTAGTGCTGCCACATAAGGAAGGTTCAGAGACTGAGAATTATGCAAGTAAAGTGGTGCGGACTGCACAAATATTGTGCGGCCGCAAAATCCAATGTGCGATCGCACCCAATATTATGCGGATCGCAATAGATGAGATTTGGAGAGCTGGCATTTTGGCAAAATGAAGGATTGCGGACCGCACCAAAATTGTGCGGCCGCAGTATGTCAAGTGCGGTCGCACACATAATTGTGCGGTTCGCAGGAATGATTCAGAGAGTTGGGTTCAAGTCCAAAAACAAGAAGAGCGGACCGCATCATTTTTACAAATTCATAAGCTAGGATAATATTATATGCTATTTTCCTCTCTATGATGAACCCAGCTTGAGATGCACAAATTATATCCGGTATAACATTCTACAATCTAGCAGTAAGTATCTTGGAGATAATCTTGTACAAGACGGTACAACAAGCAATTAATCTGAAGTGTTTAACTGTAGTAAGATTGGTTATTTTTGGGACGAAAGTAACGGAGGTGAAGTTTATAGACTTGTACATTTTGAGTGTAGCAAAGAAATCGTTTGCTGCTTCCATGATTTCCTCTTTAACTGTATGCCAAGCTCTCTTAATCGTCAATTAACCTTTTGTAGAATTGACGAAATCTATCATTGGGAGACAGATATTTAATCTTTCAAAAACTAAATTTTTAAGAATAAATATACTTTTAATGCAAGGTGCGACACTTGCACAAATGAACTTTGAATTACCCTTTTAGAAACTTGGCGGAATAGGCAAAAAGTTATAAATTCATCAGTTTGACTTCCATAAAATAAATCAAACTTACCTTTACGAAATATAAAGTGAAGGGAAAAAGAGCCAACAAGAACAACAAAAAAACAAATCCTTTTGAAATGGACTTTTGCTCATGACAAATTTGCAAATTATGTAACATTCAATAAGCTACAAAAAAAGAGCCGTTGTGCACAGAAATACACACAAATATATGAAAACATTCACAAAAATTAGCAGTATTGGGGAGGGTGAGTGTGGGGTTATAACACAATGGTAGTAAGATGGATGGAATTTGTTCTGTTAAATAATAGTTTCTTCGTCTCAATTTATGTACTAGTATCTTTTAGATTTTTAGAATTAAATATTTTTTTTCGCATAACTTTTTAAAAATATTTTAAATATTTTTTGTAATGTTAGTTAGTTATCATAGATTATTCTACTTTCAAAGTGGTTTTTCAATTTGTAAATTTTTTGAAAAAGCTTAAAGATTTTGTTTAATTTTACATTTAAAATTGAGAAATTTGACTGTTAAAATAATGTTTTTACATTTTAATAAGTCTAACACAATGCTTATCTGAATTAATTATTATTGAATAAAAAAAGACTCCTGGATAATAGCATGTGACAAAGAGGACAGGGGTAGAAGTCAGCCTGTCAAGTCACTGTTTTTAAATTTTAAAAAATATTTTTTCTTTTTTTCTTTCACAGTATTTAACGTTAAATCACATCATTTCACAATTCAGTAGTAAAGCTAATTCACAATACTACTTGCTTCAACTCTACTCTCTCCTTTTTCCTCTGACATTTTCATCTCTTTTCTCTGTAAGTATAGTCCTGAGTTTTTTTTCTTCTCTTTTTTGTCTTAATACTTTTATTTATATTTGCATTTGTTTTGTTTATTAACATGTTTTTATTCCTTTATAAGACACACCCTCATTTGCTCTTTTTACTTTGTTTTTTTCTGAGTGAAACTTAAGTAGAGGGAGGAAGACGAGTGTAAAAAGATAGAATCTTTCTGTGTTTGTTGGTGTTGAAACTCATGAATTCTGCTTTTTTAGACTAATTTTATATTTATATTTGTAGCTTTGTGTTTATATTTTACTATTTCCTTTTGTAGAAGATTTTTATTCCAAAAAAAAGAAAAGGGAAATCTGAAGAAATGACTAAAGATGAAGACTTTAAGCTACTCAAGATCCAGGTATTTTTTTCTCCCTCAGGAATAATTATGTTTAAAAAAAGTTGGGTTTTGTTTTTTTATTCATATAAAGTCATTTTTTGCTTTGTTTTTACCTTTTTAAATTCCTCTTTATTTTGTTAATAATTATGTAGTCCATCTTCTTGTTTAGACTTGTGTGCTCAGAGTGAATATACATTGTGATGGGTGCAAGCAGAAAGTGAAGAAGCTACTTCAGAGAATTGAAGGTTCTTACTTTTTTCACTATCTTTTTTTTTAAAACCACTTTTCACTATTTTAGAATGTTGTTTCCATTGGTTATTGCATGTAAAGATTGTAGCTTTACTTAGTTTCTTGAAAGTTTGAGCATCTGTTCTATTTTTTCTGGTGTTTTTACTAGCTACTTTTCCTTGCCTTTTGGGGTTAAATAATAATTAATTGAATGCTTATAGTTTAATTAGGTAGTCAAGTCTTGAAAAGACTAGAACTTGAAGTTGTATAATGCATTTACTTTAAGTGCCTTTTGGGGTTTAATTGATATTTAACTTGCTTATTCTGTTTTTTAAAGCAGTCACAAAAAGTGGTATCTCGTTTTTTTTGTCTTTATCCTAATTACTGGTTGTAATATTTTTCCCCTGTTGGTATGTCAAGATTTTAGCTTTTCTCAGTTTCTTGAAAATTTGAGCATGTGTTCTGTTTTCTCTAGTGTTCAATCTTTTTCCTTGCCTTCTGGGATAAAAAAAGGGACATAACCCGCGGCATCGGACTGGACCACAAGTGTTTATTGCACGTACCCTTATCTTACATTTTTGCAAGACGCTTTTCCACGCTTCAAATTTCATGACTTCCGGGTCAATCACCCTAAATGAAGAGTGGCTAACAAGATGCAAAACATATCATAAATGTTGAATTCTAAGAAAGAGGGAGGAGGGGTAACATGGCATCAACTTTATCGGTTATGCTTAGCCTCCTTTCGCATTTTGGATAAACTAATAAATAATTGAGTGATTATTGTTTCATTAACTACTCATGTGATGAAAAGACTAGAACTTTATGATGAAGTGCCTTTTGGGGTTTAATAAGTGCATTGGTGATATAATTTTTCCTAAATCCTAATTATTGGTTTTTAACTTTTTTCACTTGTTTGATTTTGCCTTTTTGTTGTTATAGGTGTTTATCAAGTAAACATAGATGTGGAGCAGCAAAAAGTGACAGTTTCTGGTAGTGTAGATTCTGAAACTTTGATTAAAAAGTTAGTTAAGGCTGGTAAACATGCTGAGCTTTGGTCTCAAAAGACTAATCAAAGTCAGAAACAAAACCCCAACTGCATCAAAGATAACAAGAACAACAAAAATCAAAAGCAACAAGGTTTAATTAAGGGTGTTGAATCCCACAAGAATCAGCAAAAGGTCAATCTTGTGCAAGAGGAAGTCGATTATCTTGTCGAGGATGATAATGATGAGGAGGGAGATGGTTGTACTGAGGAAGAGATGAGGTTTATGATGAGGGAAAGAGCAAGACAAATGGCTCTTTTTAGACAACAAGCAGAAGCAAATAACAACGCGAAGAAAGCTATTGCTGCAGCTATGGCCAATGGTAAGGCAAACAACAACAATGTTGGCAATGTGAATAATGGCAAGAAACAAGTCCCTATTCAGAATATGACAATGAAGCCAAATCCAGGAGCTAATATTGACCAAAGAACATTGGCTGCAATGAAGATGAACATGAACAATGCTGCTCAATTAGGGGGAGGCCAAAATCATGTCAATGTCAATCTTGGTGAGGCGGCGAAAATGGGAAATGACATAAATGCAATGATGAATTTTGCTGGCTTTCACGGAAATAATGGGACGACTGGTAACAATGTTGCTGCAATCTTGAATGGAGGAGGGGGAGGAAATGTCAATTCTATAAGTGGAGGAGGATTTCAAGTTCATCCAAATAATGTAATGCAAGGATCTTTAACTGGTGGCGGTCATAATAATCCTTCTGCTTCAATGCTAACGAACATGAACAATGGAGTCCAACAGCAGCAGTACAATCCGTCGTCCGTGCTAATGAATTTGCAGAACAGGCATGCTATGCAACAACCTCAGATGATGTACAATAGGTCTCCTTTCGTTCCCCCATCAACAGGTTATTACTATAATAACAATAGTAATAATTATGATAATTATGGTCAAGTCCCATACACTTCGTATGTTGATCCTTATTACACTTCTGCTGCTGCTGCTGTTGATCAATCTGCAACTACTTCTCATATGTTCAGTGATGAGAATCCTAGTAGTTGTTCCATTATGTGATGAATGACCTTAGGTTGTTTCTTCCAATATTTTGTAATGTGGGAATTGAAGTAAATGGTCTGAGGATGAGGAGTATTTTAGGTCCTCAATCTTTTCTATTAACATCAAATATATGATGTTTAATTTGTATTTTCTTGGTACTACAATTCTATCTTGTATAATTCTAGTGGTTTATCTTTATCCATTTGTATTACTAAAATGGTGGAAGAACATGTTTTATATATGGTCTTTTTTTATTGAAAGGAGGTCTTGGCGTAACTGGTGTAGTTGTCTCCATGTGACAAGGACTATATGGGTTTTGAGTGAGGAGGTCACGGGTTTGAAACGTGTAAATAGCCTCTAGTAGGTTGTATGCAATAGACTCTAGTGATTCGGTCCCTTTATGGACCCCGCGCACAATCGAAATTTAGAGCACCGGACTATCCTTTATATAGTCTGTTTTTATGGTTTTGAGGAATATAGTCAACTTAAGATATGGAATTGAGTTTTTGATTATTAAAATGGAGATGAACAGACAAAGTGTGACATTGGACAATGGAAAGGTAGTAAGAATTTGGTTGTGTTTGACACAGTATCTTTTGGTACTGCAAAAATATAAATTTGGGGGAAAGTATGTTTGGTGGATGGCACGCGCAAATCACGTGGTTGCTGTGAATTTATGTTACCTAATGGACCACCAAAAGGTACATAGCCTTTTAGGGAGAATGGGTATTTGTATTATGTAATAAGCTACTATACTACTTCTAGTTGGGAATAGGACCAACTGTGAATCAAAATGTGGTACTTTTGGACTCAAACAATCGAAATGCGTGGAAAAAAAAGTTAATGATCAAAATACATATAACGTCCTTTTAAAAGCCGCGATATCTTAACGGCCGTTTGTCCGTTAAGATGTAGTGCCTTTAAAAGAGTGTTAAACTTGAATTTGAAAAGACGGTAAAGCGCCTTAATACACGGCGCTATACTTGCATAAAAAGCGGCCACCTTCCCTCCCCCACCAAACAGAAAACTCCCCTCCATTAAAACCCAAATTTCAGTGGTCCCCCATTAACGACCAAAAAAACTTGAGTGGAGCCCACCCGTCCCACAAAAAGTAAAGATTCTCGGTCCCACATCCTAGCTAAGGCGTTATCTCGTTGTGGGTTGCTTGTTTCGGCTCCAAATCACCAAATCTTCAACTTTTCAAAAACCTTAAATCGAGGTATTCCGACTTAGTTTTTGTTAAAACTCGTATAAAAAAATGCATGTTAGTTATTTTTAATGTGTTTTGTGATTGTTTTGCGATTTAACTAATTTACCATTTTTATCCGGACAATGATATTAGTGTGCTAAGAAATTAGTAAAAATAGAGAAATTATTAGTAGTTAAAAAAACTATTAGTTAGTTACTTTTTACTGTGGTATATGTATTTTCGTGAATGTTTTGTGATTAAATTTATTTGTAATTTTTATCCGATTTAGATTATTTATTTTCTAAAAGACTAGTAAAATAGATAAATTGTTACCTTTTGTTTCCTCTAGTGTTATCTTGTGGTTTAATATAGTTCTCATATTTGTAATGTTGTGCCCTTTTAGCGTAGTAAAACGTAATACCCTTTAGCGTAGTATCCTTGTAGTTATTAAAATTAATCATTTAAGCATATATTATACCCAAAAATACGTCAAAAAAACTGATTGTTCAAACACAAACTCTGTCCAATTATAGTCAACGATGGTAAGAAAATAACATGAGAAATAACAATATTTCCTGGATACCTTGGTGCTACTGGGCCTCAAATATCGAGCCCGTAACCCATATGTGAATATTTAATAATTAAATCTTGTATAATTATGAAAATTAATTATTTAATTTTATTATAGTAAAAATAAGTGAATCATAAACAAAAATATATAATAATAAAACTAATATATAAATTAATAAAACTAACATATACAATATTAAACTAAATATAAATAATAAACTAACATTTAAAACAGACATGTTGAGTGATAAATCGAGATAATTTTCTCATTATGAACACAAGAATTCAGGATATCTTAGTGCTATTGGGTCTCAAATATCGAGCCCGAAACCCATATGTGAATAATAATTAAATCTTGTATGATTATGAAAATTAATTATTTAATTTACAAACAAACATATAAAATAATAAAACTAACATGTAAAATAGTAAACTAACATATTAAAGTAAAATAATGTAACTAATATTGCTTAATTTACAGTAGACGATATGGAGGTTCCGTCTTTGCATCCTGGACCTGCCAACCTGGAGCTACTATCGTTACAGGGCGATCATAGGTCGTCCCACATATGGGAGGGACAATTATTGGCCCAGACTTTCCCCCCAGGAGAGTAGACGATATATGAGGCTTTCTCAAGGACCGCACTCTCCATCCCCTTACAATCAGACGCCTCCAAGTTACGGGCTTTTATCGGATTGTGGAGATCGGTCGGTTGCAACTGTATTGGTTGTTGATCATGGCCCTGATAGAGCGGTGGAGACCGGAGACACATACATTCCATTTGCCCATTGGCGAGGCCACTATCACGATGCAGGACGTGGAGGTCATGTATGGGCTGCCCATTGATGGACACCCTGTTGCTCTACCGCATGCCATGAGAGAGTATACAGGTTTCCAGTACCTGGACATCCTGCAGCGGCTCACCGGTTTCCAGCCACCGGAGGAGACTGCACTGGTTGGGGCCAGTCGTCTGCAGTTGACGACTGTCCGGCAACATTTGGAGGCATTGCACCCTGACATCACAGACGATATACCGTAGCTTCATATTCACCGGTACACGAGGTTGCTGCTGCTCCTTATGTTTGGAGGGGTTTTGTTCCCGAACACTTCGAGGAACCTAGTCAGCTTGAGATTTTTTCATCATCTTGAGCGGTTAGATGATTTACCCCAATACAGCTGGGGTGCTGCTGTTCTCGACTACTTGTACAGGCAGATGTGCCGTGCGAGCATGGGCAACTAGCATGACGTTGCTGAATTTTTGCCGCTGCTACATGTGAAAACATATTCGAATACTCTATTCAGTATAACATACCCGGTAAAAATATATCTTAAATTTTACGTCCACTTTGTATGTTAGGTTTGGGCCTGGGAGCGGTTCTTGTAGTTGCATCCACCTCTACCACCATTAGCTCCGGGTGCACCACCTCCTTTTCTCCCTCTATCTAGGAGGTGGGTTGATAGACGGGGATATGGACGAGAGTACAAGGCTCGACATAATCTCCCCTTGTGCAAGGATATGTTGGATTTGTTGGAGGTCGCACATGTAAATGTATACCTAAGTTTACTTGGCCTGGCTTCATATGTCTTGTGTATACTCACGTTTTCTGTTGTTACTTAATAGTTCATTTGGAGGCCATACAATGACGAGCTAATAGCTGGCTTGCCCGGTTATTGCTCGGGCGGCCGACTTATGTGGAGCTCTTCCGTCCCGTTAATGCTCCTTGATATTGTGGAGCATCATGCTACCTAGCGGGTATTTCGCTAGTTTGGCCGCCCACAGCTTGTACCACCACTGCCCGCCTGGCATACCACACATTACCAGCAGGATGATCGTTCCATGGTGGACCAGACATATATGACATGGCTAGAGGCGCAAATCGATACTTGGGACCGGCAACTTGACCTGATTTCGTCCCCCCTTCACCGTGCCAGATGGATACTGATCATGATTATATGGGATGGTACCGCAACGTAACCCGATTTTTCATCGGGAATCCCATTTATCGCGCTGGCGGTTGGTAAGTTCCATACGCCGGGAGGCACGATACACCTGTATGTTATTTGGTATACTTACTTATAACTTTATCCTATCGTTCATTAATTTATATTTTACATGTTGTGCAGGCTATTGGCCTTCATTTGTTCCACCAGTTGGGACTGCAGATGCAACAACATACCGGTGAGGGAGCGGCCACTTTATACGAGTATGGCCGGCAGGTTAAAGATCTGGCTGCCCGAACATTGCAGCGAGCCCGAGATGATGAGCGCTTAGGACACAAGCCAGATTATGTGGCGCCAGAGTAGTATCATCGTGGGGGCACCAGTGGTGCCGGAGCGTGGTCGACGTGTCATGTGTGCCCCACGAGTTAGGGGTGTCCCACGAGGTCATGGGGGTTGGCGAGGAGGTGGTCCCCAACAAGGGGGCGTTGAGGCATATGTTGAGGATGTTGGAGCTGATCAGCCGGGTGACCTCCATGAGCCAGACTACCCTCACAGCAGCATGTCATTCAACCTTTAACTTCATATCACTCTAGGGATTTCGCAGGTGACACCGTCAAATCCATTGTTGATCAAGGGCACGGGCATTGCGGGAGATGATTGGGATCAGTATTTTCCTGATCCTCTAGGCCAATCGACCGTTGCTGATGATCGACCAACACGAGATGTGGATAGTGGGCGCCGGCTGATTTATGACTCATCATCGAGGGATGCTGGGGATCCTTATGTTTTCTTTACTAAGGCTTCATCCTCGCCCGTGACGGAAGCCACTTTGTGTGATACTTACCTGACTGCGACAAATGATTATATTCAGGAGCCCGACGAGACCATGGTAAGACAATTTAAATTTTGTGACTTAACACATACATTACAAGTATATATTTTCATATACTGAAATATTTTATTATTATGTAGGTTACTGCCGGACAGACGACCCCTTCTACCGAGCCTACCAGCCCTAACAACGATCATGCCACAACGCATCCTCCGATAAAGAGGCGACGTGATGAAGATGATCCTAATAGCTGGGCGGGATGGGATGCGCCTCAGGACAACGGCTACATTGAAGCACACAGGATGTGGGACACATTGATTTTTTTTATATTTTATGTACATATGACACTCAGTAAATAATAGCAAATATTTTTATTGTTTACATTACATGAGAATAATGTTTTTATTTCTCCTGTTCTTCGTTATTTTAACACTACACCACAAACACAAACATAGCAACTTAACATAATTTAAATTCAGTATAACTAATAAAAATACATGACACGAGAAATAGATAAAATACTACACTCAACATATACATGTGTTTGTTTAGTCACTATCGCCTATTATTCTCTGCTCCAACCACTTAAATTTTTCTCCCATTTTATTTTTTTCTTCTTCCGCCACATTTAGTTTCTCCTGCAATGACAGACTCACCGCGTTGGTATTCACCGTTCATATTCCAAACATAGTGCAAACATGATTTGTAGTATTCCTGGTTAATGGGTTCATCATACCATTCCTCAAACATACAACGATTTTCGTCATCGCCTCCAACCCTGTATAGACACATCCAGTATTTGTGCCAACATTACCATCGGACCGACATGCCTTCATAATCGCACGTTTGCTAAAATAGCACATTGGTTGGTCATTGCATTCAAACGTTTGTTAATGCAAGAGAAATGAAAAATTTATGGAAAGTTTTGCTATTTGTTTTGGTTAAGCGCATAGATAACTAAAATTCTCTAGTTATTTTTAGGCAAGACAACACACATAACGTAGTATTTAACCGCGCTATGCTTCGCATGTTAAAGATTCTTTCGGGTACAATACAACTTTTCCAGAAGATAGCTTTTGCAGGCCGATAACTTTTCAGGTCGACAAGACAACACACATGACGTAGTATTTAACCGCGCTACGCTTCGCGTTTTAAAGATTCTTTCGGGTGCAATACAACTTTTCCAGAAGATAGCATTTGTAGGCGGGCAACTTTTTCAGGTCTATAAGACAATTGTTTTTTTTTAAATGAGTTTATGTTAGATTGTTTATCTGTATGATTATGTTAAATATCAATAATATTTAACAACAATGGAAACATAATTTAATTTCATTCATTATGCAACTTAAACAAGTACATACACTTATTACAACCACAATACGGAAACAAAACACTACGTGTATCCTTGATAACTGGGCACATTAGATGAACTTACACCAGGAGTTGGATTACCACCGCCACCCAAACTAGATGAAGGACATTTACGACAGTCGTGTTCTTTTTGCGAGCATATGCCATATTTGCGTGCATAAATGGTATCACCAACATCTATTTGGTTCCGTATATGCGTTCTTTTTTGCACTTGTCGCTAACGCAAAAACTCCTTGTTACACACCATTTTAAATGGTTCTGGCGGCCAATAATGCTCAGCACCCATTGGCTGCAACTGCCCACTATAAGTGTTTCAGTATGCAGTAACACTATATTCTTTATTAACGTAGTTGGTTGGCCCTAAACCTATATGTTGAAAGCACTTGATGGCATGTGAGCACGACATATGGTATATGGGCCATTTCCTACAAGAGCATAACCTTCTGGATTTATTTATGGTGTGTATATTATTCCCCCGTTTTTGATGGATAGCGGTGCGAACTTCAAAAATATTTCACTCGTGGCAATACTGTAAATATGAATGCCAATGTGCTCGCTGCCTGTATTTCTCAAATCTTTTCATTGGTAGTGGCATAAATTCAACATCCCTTTTCATCAATGATATTGCAGCTCTAGCCCTTTCAACAAACCTCTCCGCCATCTACTTGAATGACATCCGCACCATGGCAGTGACAGGCAATCCTCGTGCAGACTTCATTAACCCGTTGAAAGACTCTGACACATTTGTAGTCAGAACTCCCCATCTTCTGCCACCATCCGCATGAAAAGTCCACTTGTCAGGCTGATGTCGCATCAACCAATGATAGGCTCTCTCGTCTTCTTGCCTGATAGATTCCATGCGCCTCCTGTATTTACACTCTTGGTGTTCTGTTGCAGCCATCCACCTTAAATCATGCAAATCCTTGTTGGGATGTGCCTTCTGGAAATTGGCCTTCAGGTGCCTCACACAGTAATAGTTTTAAGCATACTTTTCTTTCCATGCAAGCAAATTCTCTACAGAACTTATAATACCACAATGCCGATCAGATATTAGACAAATACCTAAATGATGTTTGACAACATGCACTTTCGAGTGGTTCAAAAACAGTGACCATGTCTCTTGGCTTTCATTCTCACAAATAGCAAAAGCTAAGGAAAATATAATTCCATTAGCATCTACTTCAACGACGACCAACAACTTAATATCATAATTTCCATAGACATGAGTGCCGTCTATGGATATTATAGGCCGGCAATGCACAAAACCATCAAATGCTGGTTTAAATGTCCAAAACACGTATCTGAATATATATTCTGGTATTCCCGTACTCTGCTCAAGCTTTCATTCAACAATAGTCCCGGGGTTAAAGTGTTTCAATACGGCCATGTACTTGGGTAGGGATGCTAATGACTTATCTCAGTTACCATAAACAATTTCAAACACACGTTTGTGCCCGAAAAATGCCTTTCTTTTGGTAATGGTGCACCCATATTCCTGGTGGACGGATGTAATACAATATTTGATATTATACCTTATGGACACTTCAATGTGTGGAATCAAGACAAGAGAAATCAAGTCAACATCCAAGTTGAAGTGATTCCCATTGAGTGTGTCTATTTCAAACCTGTGGGTGCCAATATATTTACCCACTTTGCACATATTTGTTTTCTTCTTCTTCGCACGCAACATCCAATTACAACCCGCAAACCATCTATAACAAACAACCTTGTATACATCCGGAGATGACTCCCATACCATCATCTCATGATACTCTTTTACGATGTACATTCTCACCGCTCTGCTTAGGCGCGATCTATCAGGAAAAAGCATGCCCTTTGACAACATCGTTAGTTTAGACTCATCCCACATTGCTGTCAGAATTTTGTCAATATCCCTTGTGAGGTCATCCACATCCGACATACTTGGAAAATGATCAAGGAAGGGAATATCTCTTGAATGAAACGACACGTGGGACTCGTACACTCTTGGTCTAACTGGGGGTTGGAGGGGGGGGGGGGGTGTGGCGCATGCTCCCTCGTCAAATTAGGTCCAACATTCTCTTCCTCCTAATCCTCACCCTCATCAGGTAAGGGTGTGTCATCTCCGTACTCATCGATATTGTTTTCATAATCACTATTCTCTTTCTGACTCTGTGTAATGCCAGATCCCGATTAAATATGTCGTCTTCGGGCAATTGATTCAGTACATGATGTTATCCTGTTGGTGATGACTCCCAGATGGACCACCATCATCCAACACACCAGAACTACGCATATTTCAACTGGGCATTGGTTCATAACTTGTAAAATTCATATCTGGCCGGTACCCCTTGTGGAATATATGAGTGTCAATAGAAATTCAATACAACAAAAATAAACATCGTAACACAAAGGAAAAATGAAATTTACCACTAGTCTTATGGATTATGTAAAGTAGGAGAGAAATTATTTCCTTTCTCCTCATTCACCTGTGGAGATAAGTTTAGATCAGGCCAAACTCTTTCAGCCGGAACCTGTCCGGCTAAAACTGCTCCAAAATAACCATCCAATGATTGAGGGATATCCCTGCTTTTCGCAACCTCATTATTTCGAACGTCTTAAACCTTGACGTACATTTCCAACATTTTTATCACAAGAAATTCCCGGTATTCATCTGAGTCCTAAAAAAATCTCTCAGAGTTTCTTCATCCTCGGTATTAAATTCAGCATAACGAGAAACCCCTTGCGGAATAGTAGAATACGGATATCTTCTGGTTACTTTAAGATTCACCAAACGTTTGCTCACACTCATTTTTTACATAACAACGATACCGATCTATTTTACTCCATTGTAAGTGGCAACTTAACATGACACTGTGAAGATAAACTATAGCTTACTGAGTTATTCGCCACCACAACCTCACCCCCCAATATAATGAAATTTCTAATTCTTCGCTCTTCAGACATTATGACAAAATGCAAAACAACTTAACAAAGAAAAATTTCACAAGACTTGAGAAGATTTCTGAATGGATTTTTACAAAATCGTTAACGTCTTTAAATAAGATAATGCCTAATCCGGGGGGTCGAATTTTTTGAGGTATAGCGTCTTAAATAAGGGTGCCCATTTGAATTATTGTTATGTCAGTTAAGCGCAGAAGAGTTATTGGTGGGCTCACAAAATATGTATAGCACCGTTTATTAAGGCGCTATACCTCCTGTCTTTTCAAATTCAGGTATAGTGCCGTAATAAAAGGCGCTATCTGTATAACACTCTTTTAAAGGGCACTATACCTTAACGGGAAAATGGCCGTTAAGGTATAGCGCCCTTTAAAAGGGCATTATACATATTTTGGTCACTATCTATTTTTTCCACACATTTTGGTCGTTTGAGTTCAAAAGAACCACATTTTGGTTCCAGACTCGTGTTGGGATATACTATTAACCATGTGATTTAGATATAGTATTGTGTTTTATTCTTTATGGAATAATTATTTATTTAATTTATTCAATTCAATAAAGTACTATTTTAAATAGATCATTACATGTGTGTCCTTTTGTTATGTAGTAGACAATTTAGTGTATGGAGTCTTAGCTCATGTACATAAGATTAAATTGTCGGTTCTCATAATTAATAAACTATGTTCACAATCAAAGATATTATTGGAAAAAATATCTTGATGATTGTCGCACAAGATTATAGTATAATTTGTCTTGATTATGGGAGTGGTTTTACTCCGACTTCTTGTGCTAGTATACTTAGTGTATATTGAACGAACCAAGTAGAGAAAAGATATTTTTGTACTGTATATATATAAAATATTTTCTCTAATTCATTGAATGAGCTTATGATCCCAGTCTTGGTATAATTATTATGATCAATGTAATTTGTCTATTGTTTTGATTTATTAAAAGGTACAACTCTATTCAGAGTTAGTGTATGCCTAATAGATTGGACAATAACGAATAACATTCGTGAAATAGTATATAGTTGATAGAATCCATGACTCGCTTTCGAGCTTGATGATACCCCTTTATGTAAGCTTATAAATTTTCATGTGAAAACCCGACCGGTGGATTTTTTATCCATTACATGAAATAGTTTAAGCGAAATTATAAAGGATTTAATTAGTTGATTAAATTAAATTGTTAGTGATTTAATTTAATCAACTGGTATTTGGGATCTTAACATGGAGAGTTAAAATAAGTGTTAGTAAATTTTTGAAATTCCTATTGAAAGGTTCAATTACAGTTTTTTGTTGGAATAAACTGCAATTAATTGTAGTAGGATGTAATTGATGCAAAATTTCGAATTAATACTATAATTAGTAGTCATATATCTTACATAAGTCATATATTTTGCATGAATAGTTTAATTTCCCTAGAATATAATTGTTCAATGAGCGTGATTATATGCGTAATATGCTGTTTTGAATAACCATGTCTTCATTCAACCCACTTACCTCAATTTTGAACCAAATCAAGTTAGAAGGACCGAATTCTGTTGACTGGAAAAGGAACCTTGATATTGCTCTGACTGCTGAACTTTACAAATTTGTAATCACTTAGGAGTGCCTAGGAAAACCTGATGATGATGCTATTGATGATCAGGTTAAAGCCTATGATAAATGGGTCAAGGCTGATGAGATGACACAATGTTACATCCTTGCCTCTATGGAGAATGTTTTTGCAACATCAACATCAGTTTATGGGGTCTGCTTATGACATGCTCGAAAGTCTCAAAGAGATGTTCAATGAGAAAAATCGTGCAACTAAGAAAACAGCCATGAAAGCCCCTTTTGAACACCAAGATGGTTGAAGGATCATCGGTCAGGGACCATGTTCTGAAGATGGTAGGTCTTCTGAATGAACTAGAGGTCCTTGGAGCTGTGATTGACATGAAATCTCAAGTTGAAATAGTCCTACAGACTCTGCCTGACATGTTTCAACAATTTTGCTTGAACTATAATATGAACAAAATGGATTTGTCACTTGCGAAATTATTGAATGAGTTGCAAGTGACAGAAGCTATTATCAAACAACAAACTCTAGTTATGGCACTGAATGTTGAGAAAGCTTTGGTTTCTAAGTCGAAAGGCGGTAAGAAAAATAAGAAGGCTCAAATGGTTTTGGCACCTGGAGGTGCGACTGGTGTGAAAAATCCCAAAGGGAAGTGTTATCATTGCAAGCAACCTGACATCACAAAAAACAATGCCCTGCCCATCTAGCGAAGTTGAATAAGCAAGGTAATTCAAATTTAAATATCGTTGAAACTTGTTTAGCGGCTGTCTCTACCATGTTTTGGTGTGTAGATTCAGGATCCACTAATCATATCTGCACTACTTTGTAGGGGTTTCAGGAAATGCGACGGCTAAGTGAGATTGGAGTTTGCATTTTCCAGGCCAATGGCAATCCAACACCGACTTTAGCATTAGGAGATATTAGAGTTTCTTTTAGTAGTAATAGAGTTTTAGTTTTGAAAGATGTTCTCTATGTACCTTCTATTAGAAGGAATTTGATTTTGGTTTCAAAAATAATGGATGCTGGTTATAATGTTTATTTTTCTAATAACTCTGATGTTATTAAGTTTACTAAACGTTTTATTTACACTGCTGCTAGAGTACATGACCTTTTTATTCTTGACATATCTCCTCATGTGCTACAACAACCAAAAGAATTAAATAACATTAATCTACCACATAAAAGAAAACGTATTTCTGAATTGAGCCAAACTTATTTATGGCACTTAAGTCTATGTCATATAAATCTAAACAGGATTTCAAGATTGGTTTCTGATGGACCTTTGAGTTCATTTAAAGTGGAGGCGTTTCCAACATGTGAATCCTGTTTAGAAGGTAAAATGACCAAGAGACATTTTCCGTCAAAAGGAAATAGAGCTAGCGATAAGTTAGAATTAATTCACTCTGATTTGTGTGGCCCTTTGAATATACAAGCAAGAGGTGGTTTGAGTATTTTGTGACTTTCACAGATGATTACTCAAAATTATGGATACATTTATCTATAGCGTCGCAAGTCTGAATGGTTTGAGAAATTCAAAGAAGTTAAGACGGAAATGGAGAAACGATATGATAAATATATCAAAATATTACGATCTGATCGTGGTGGTGGAACCTTTCTGTGGCATTCATTAAACAACTTATCAGATTGTAGAATTACATCACAATTATCTGCTCCAGGAATATCACAATAAAATGGTGTGGCAGAAAAAATAAAAAATAGAACCCTTATTGAAATAGTTAGATCAATGTTAAGTTATTCCGATTTTCCTTCTTCCTTTTAGGGATATTCTTTAGAAACAACAGATTAAATTCTAAATTTGGTTCCTTCAAAATCAGTACCTTCAACTCCAGCATAATTGTGGACTGGGTGCAAGCCAAGTTTACGGCACATTCGGGTTTGAGGTTGTCCAGCACAAGTGCTGAAAGGAAAAGTGAATAAATTGGAATGGAGGACAGAAGTATGTATTTTTATTGGATATCCAAAAGGAACTAATGACAATATATTTTATTGTCCCAATAAAAATAAGGTAATTGTTACGACAAATGCCATACTTTTAGAAGAGCACTATTTAATGAACCATATTCCTAGAAGTAAACTAGTTTTGCAGGAATTAAGTAATGGAGTAACTAATTACTCATCTCTGGAATGTATCTCGGAAGCCAGTGTTGACATTCCACTGCATTATCTTAGTGGGATAAATGTTGATAGGCAGCAGAATGCACAAGAGCAATTACCTGACATCTCACTACCCCAAAGTAGTGGGAGTAATGTTGAGTAACCTTAGATTGTTGAGCAACCTGAAAATATTCTGCAGCCTGCACTCCAGGAAGAAGTTAATGATATCTCAACACTGCAAGGTGTGGAGGATAACGTAGAGGGAGAATTATTAAAAACCTCTCCGGTTTGTGCTCTTGGGAGAATCTTATGATAGAATCCCTGAAGAGACTAATATAGAACCTCTTAATTACGACGAAGCACTACAAGATACAAATTGTGATAAATGGGTTGCTTCTATGTAATCTTAAATGGAGTCCATGTACTCCAATCAAGTCTGGGATCTTGTAGAACCACCTACTGAATCAAACCCATTGTTTATAGATGGATTTATAAGAAAAAGAGAGGAGTGGATGGAAAAGTTCAAACTTTTAAAGCTAGGCTTGTTGCAAAGGGGTTTACTCAAAAAGAAGGGATCGATTATGAGGAAACTTTTTCGCCAGTAGCCATGCTTAAATCCATTAGGATTCTCTTACCCATTGAGATTTAGCAAATGGATGTCAAGACAAATTTTCTTAATGGAAGTCTTGATGAGTGCATCTATATGGCACAATCTGTAACGACCTGACCAGTCGTTTTTAGAATTTCCATCCCGTTCAGCTATTTGAAGTCTTGAGTAGCATTGTTCTATGTATTATGACTTATGTGAATCGTCGGTTCTGGTTTTCAGGTTATTCAAAATTGATTTGGAAGACTGAATTTCATGGTTTAAGATTTAACTTGGAAAAGTTGACCAAGTTTGACTTTGGTATTTTACCTCGGATTGGAGTTTGATGGTTTTGTTAGTTCCGTTTGGTGATTTTGGACATAGTAACGTGCCCGAATTTGTGATTTGGAGGTCCGTAGTAGGATTAGGCTTGAAATGGTGAAAGTTGGAATGTTGGGATGTTTGACCGGGAGTGGACTATTTGATATCATGGTTGGATTCCGATTCCGGAAGTTGGAGCAGGTCCGTAATGTCAAATGTGACTTTTTTGCAAAAATTTGGGTTCATTCCGGGTTGATTTGCTATGATTCGGCACGAGTTATGGAAGTTGAAAGTTGAAAGTTCATTTAAGTGTGATTTGAAGTGCGATTCATCATTTTGATGATGCTATGTGTTTTTTATGGCCTCTAGTAGTTCTGTGTTATGTTATGAGACTTGCTGGTATGTTTGGATGGGGTACCAAGGGGCTCGGGTGTGTTTCAGATTGATTTAGGATCATTTTTCTTCATGTTGTTATTGCTGGTTGCTGCTCGTTCTCGTGTGACCGCAACTGCGGCTGGTTTGTGCAGGTACGGTGGTCGCAGAAGCGACAAAGGAGTCGCCGAACAAGAATTATTGCTGGGAGAAGGAGTCCGCAAAAGAAGATATTGCTTCGCATCTACAAAGGCGTAGATGCAGTGAGTTGAGAGCAGAAGCGATTGGCAGCACAAAAACGCAGTTTGAACACGTACTTGCGTGTGCGCAGATGCGGCCATTTTACCGCAGGTGCGAAGGCAGGCCTCTAGTGCTTCTCCGCAAAAGCGTGATTTTGGTCGCAAAAACGGCTAGTGTATCGCAGCTGCGAAAGTGCTGGGCAGAACGATAAATACAAGGGTTCGCAATTTTGGCTTCATTTTAACATTTCCAAGCTCGGATTGAGGCAATTTTTGGAGCAATTTTCATCACAAGGATTGGGGTAAGTGATCTATACTTGGTTTTGATCTTATTCCATGAATCTATCTTCATTTTTGGCTATTGGTTGATGAAGTTTAAAGAGAAATTGGAGGTTTTAGCCTAAAGTTTTATAATGTGAATTTCTGAGTTTGGAACATCGATTCAGAGTCGGATTTGAGTGAAACTAGTATGGTTGGACTCATAACTGAATGGGTTGTCGGATTTTGTAATTTTTGTCGGGCTCCAAGGCACATGCTTGGGTGTGACTTTTGGCCAGTTTTGGGTTTTGATTGAGGATTCTATCTTTATCATTTGGAATTATTTCCTTGGGATTTATTTGATGTATTTGAGTTGCTTTTGGCTAGTTTCGAGCCGTTCGGAGGTCAGTACATGCGGATTTGCATTCTTGGAGCATCACTTAGCTTGCTCGGTATTGGGATTTGCTTGTTCAAGGTAAGTAACACTTTTAAACTTGGTGTTGAAGGTATGAAACTCCGAAATACGTATTATGTTATTGGTGTTATGGTGACACACATACTAGGTGATGGGTGTGTAGGCGTGCACCGTGTAACTTATAAATTTTGATATTTCTGTGGTACTGTGGATTTACGTGGTCTTACCTGTAACCATGAAACTTCTACGTTCTTGAGTTATTGAGTTGTTAAACATGTTAGAAACCATGTCTAGGATACATGCTTATCCTGTTGGGCCCACGTAGGTCATTTTTGTCGTTGAATTATCTGTTTTCATTGCATTACATACTCAGTCATACGCATTCATATGCATATTATATCTCAGTCTCTGTATCACGTATTGACATATCATATCATCATTTTGGGCTAGTTTCATGGTATTGTGTGCCCGACAGACTGGAGAGATTGATGACTGAGTGAGGCCGAGGGCTTGAGTGTGAGTGATATTATGGTATCAAGCTGCACACCGCAACATATTATATTAATTTGTGCCATGATTGAATTGATATGGCACTTGGGCTAAAGGAGCCCCTCCGGAGTCTGCGCACCCTCCCTAATGAGCGAGGTTGATTATATTGAGGGATGGATCTTCCCTAGACATGGATCTTGTCCGAAGTATTTATATACCTGGGATGGATCTTACCCAAGAGGTGGATTTGGCCCTAATCAGTACTGAGTGGCTGATGGTCAGTTGATGTATATATTCCAAGATGGATCTTCCCTAGGCCGGATTGGCCATATGCAGTACTAAGTGGTTGATCATGATGAGTGAAAAGTGTGAGACAGTGAGATTGAGCTCCGAGAGTGTGAGTACATGTGTTCATCATTAAGGTACATGTCAGTAACATGCACATATGACATACAGTCATAGAGATGCATTTGTTCATTATGTTGTACGGTATCACGACATTCATGACTTCTCACACATATTGACATATGATTATAGTGGAGTATGTTACCCTGGCTACCTGGAAAGAAAAATGGAACATATTATTTGTTGTTTGAAAGGATTTTAAGGAAAAATTACAGTTTTCAAACTTACTCATATTATCGACGATTTCGGTAAAGGAATTGGGTTTTCACTGATATGCTTAAAAATCGGAACTATTTTTCGGGAAACTTTGAAAAAGCTGAGCATTTTATCTCTGAACTAATCTGACTGGCTGAGGTGCTGGAGTCTGATACTGAGGAGCCATATGCTCCGGAGTGTGAGTAGCGGAAGTCTGTGCTCCTCTCCCAGCTCTAGAGACGGTTGGTTCCATGGAAAATGTACCAGCCTGGCCACACTCTCCATCAGGCCTACCAAATGGACAAAAGCGTCCTGAAGCACTAGGGTGGCGATGAACCCCTCCGGGACCTGAGGTGGTCCGACATGAACAATCTTGGCTGGAACCTCCTTGTCAAACTCTACTTGAGGCTCCACTGCTGGTGTTTCTGCTCGAGATCTGTGCTGAGCCCTACCCTTGCCTCGACCTCTGCCCCTTGTTGGAGCTGCAACTGGGGGCTGTGGTTGCTGCTCAGCTGACGATGCGGTATGTGTTCTTGTCATTTGCGAGAGAACAAGAGTAGAAGAGTTCAATTAACAACGAGAGAACAAAATCACACAACAGAGAAGAATATAAGTGAAATTTGTTCCTAAACTTCATAGCCTCTAGAAGACAAGTACAGACGTCTCCGTACTGATCTTCTAGACTCTACTAAGCATGCTCGTGACTTGTGAGACCTAGGAAACCTTATCGTGTGGCATTGATTCATTTTGAAGCGTAACTCTTTCAATTCCTTCCACGCATTCGTATGCGCATGTGAGCACTCAGTATCAGCTCTGCATCGATGACTTGTGATTCCATGGATGAGGTGCGAGATGTGATTCCAGTGTGCTGATGATGGGCCAGTATGGGGGACTTGAGGCCGAGTTTTGACTGTAGCTTGAGAGCGAAGATTTTGATTGTGTCAGCACGTGCTTTTGGACTTATACGTCTGGTAGTGTTTATGAGTGGAAATTTGTGGCTTGATGAGTGATTGGATGGATATATAACGAGTATGATGTGATGGCGGGAAGTGTTCAGATTGTTCGAAAGTGATGAGAAGAGTTTTCTTGAGAGGTAGAAAGGACTACTGGGTGCTTGATTTCTGTTGTTTAGTTGTGGAGTGAAGTATATTTTCATGTCATGTTATGAGTTCAGATTCAGGAAGATTAAATGATTGCATAATAGTTATGGTTGTGGAAGGGTATATAGAGATGTTAGTTTGGGGCAACGTAGGTGAGTTATCTCATGCGGGAAACCTGAGGTTGCGTGATCCCTATATTTTTTTGTAGAGAGCTCTCCTTTACCAGCGAATTATATGTGTTGCAATTTGAGTTTGGACTGCTTGTGGGAGTTGGCTTGACTGTTACAAGGGTGAATGAGAGATTTGCAGATAATTTGAAGTATTAGATGGTTTGTGTTACATGAGCTCATGAAGGATTTAATTGAACCTCACTGCAGTATTATGGAAATAATAGAGTATGGGCATTGTGAGTTATGGTGTGTTTTGATCTATGGATTTGGGCCAAGTGGAGAAGACTGTTATCGGCGAATGGATTGTACGATTATGTGCTGTATTGATTTCGGTTTGAGGTATAATTGTGAATCAGTTATGACTTGCAGAGGTTGAGATCGAGGATGACTCGGGTAAGGGAATTTTTGGATACGGGTTGTATTACACTCTACAGGTATATGGAAAGCATGGAATGATTGAGTGGTTACTCGTGAAGGATGTAGTGTGCATGGAGAAAAAATTTTCTTGGTCGCGTTAAGGTGGGATTACTTCTTAGGGTGTTGGTGTGCTAAAGGGGCACAAGTCATTTGGCCCGTTTGATTGGTGAAATTGAGATTTGAGCAGATAGGATAACTCTCGAGAATGGTTCTAATGCATTCAAGATTTATATGTAGCAATTGAGAATTTCAGATTGGTATATGGCTAGGATCTGATATTTGCATTAGATGGTGTTGAGACTTGAAGTATTTCTATATCCTTATGGATTATACATTTCCATATCAGGAAGGTGAAGGAAACGACTTTAGATTCGCAGAAGGTCCCTTCAGAATGGGTATCTTGGTTGTGGTACTTTTGGGGTACTGGAGAGAGAATTCAGCGGCTTATGGGCCTTAGGATAGGGTGGTTTTATGCTAAAGTTCATGGGGTGAGTTTTGGTTAAGGATCAAGGTGTTCTAGCAAGGAGAATTATCAATTTGAAGGCAATTTGGAAGGAACTCATAGGAATAAGACAACTTGATAGTGAGTTAGATAAGCATATTAATGGATATGATTGGTTCTTTGAGTACTTATGATGTTGTGAGTCTCTACAGGTGTTTTGTGGCAATGCTCTTGGATTTTGGTGACATGCGTAGCTTGGAGGGGTTAGAGAGATTCAGTTTTGATGACTTGGTAATGTGCATATGGGTTTCAAAGTGTTCTCAACGGTTTTTTTACCACGGTTCGAGGTTTATATTTTCTACTGGCCTGAGGGACATGTAGCGTATAGTGATTTTCTCTGGGATGAGATCAAATGCAAGTTTCGTGGCTAATTGAGTATGTAGTTGCTTGTGACTTGGAGTACATTATGAGGTTCTCGTACTTTTCATATGATGTCATGGTATATGCAGTGTGTTGTGTAGGATTGATATTTGCATTAGCAAGGTCACGATTTAGTTTTGAAGGGAATAACATAAAATTCTTAGGAAGCATGGACGATTTCAGATGACTAGGTAAATGATATTACTATTTGGAATTATTTGATGAGAGTGTACATTCACAAGGGGTTGTGTTTCTATTTATAGATACTTCATTGGTATTGTGGCACTCTCTTGGTTGATCGACTACTGATATTGAAATTTTGCTACGTGGCATGATATTTAGCTTAAAGTATGTATATATATATATATATATATATATATATATATATATATATATATATATATA